>CAEGAE010093662.1:0-30269 GCA_903067095.1 Girardinus metallicus | reverse complement strand
TCCGCCAGCTCCACATCTAGCTCCTCCGCCAGCTCCACATCTAGCTCCTCCGCCAGCTCCACATCTAGCTCCTCCGCCAGCTCCACAGCTAGCTCCTCCGCCAGCTCCACATCTAGCTCCTCCGCCAGCTCCACATCTAGCTCCTCCGCCAGCTCCACATCTAGCTCCTCCGCCAGCTCCACAGCTAGCTCCTCCGCCAGCTTCACAGCTAGCTCCTCCGCCAGCTCCTCCGCCAGCTTCAAAGCCAGCTCCTCACCTAGCTCCTCAACTAGCTCCTCAACTAGCTCCTCAACCAGCTCCTCGGCCGGCTCCTCAACCAGCTCCCAACTAGCTCCTCAACCAGCTCCCAACTAGCTCCTCAGCTAGCTCACACACACGTGTAGATGTCCGCTAGCATTAGCTCCAATTAGCTTTCAGAACAAGCTCCGTTTTCGTACACAATAACAATCACAAAACGAACTACGTGACTCATTAGTTGACATTCGATTTAAGAACCTTTTCGACTCTACCAGAGAACATATACATATGCATAAAACACATTTCTACTGACCTGTGGTATGAGAAAGACGAGACGCACGTCTCCTTCACATTCAACCGGAAGATTTATTCTTCTTGTGTGCTCAATCTTCTCCATGCCACCAACGCGACATCGCCCCTAGCGGTTTTATGTGTAATTGCATGGCCTAACTGACATAACACTAAAGAGCTTATTACAACGAGAAATTAAAGATACAAAATGAAAAAATTATGTTGGGGTGCCTGTTTTCTTAATTATTGTTTTTATCTACTAATAACTTGTTTTTCACCCCTCTACACTAGTTTCCATCTGTAGCGCCTGAGTAGGTGAGTTAATAAAACTGTCCAATATTATAAAACATATGTTGAAAGTCTCCACACACTTTATATACAATTACTGTAAAGGTAATAAAATTACAACAATATAAATAGAACTAAATGCCAAACTTTTGCTCTATAATCACTAAAGCCAAGATTACAGTTATTACTGGCATAAGTCGAGTTAATTGAATATACAGGGCAAACAATTAATAAGGACAGAATAAGAAAACACTGCAAGAAAAGAGCAAAGAAAAAAATAATTTACAGCAAAATGTTGCAGAAAAAAACAACAGGTGAAAAATGAGTTAAATATAGAAAACTAAATATGATTTTATTGTCTTAGGATGTAACCCTGCACCACTTCCTTCTTGCTGGGTTCGTTGCTCCTCTAAATGAAACTGAAAATAACTTTTTAGATTTTCATTTGGAAAACAAAACCATGTTAGTTATGAACTAATTTTTCACACAAAATGTGAAATATTCAAAGAGCCATGAATATTCGTCCAGCACACTGTACTTAATGAGGGATTTTTCCACAGTAATAGTTGATTATGAATGATGTTAGTCACCCATACACGAGCATTTTATTCATTGCTTATTCCTTATTTTTCGTTTTCACCTCTTGTCTGCTACTCTGCACTCTCTGGCACATACCTCTGAGACATCCGCAGAAAGGTTGGCATTAGCATGTGAAAGGGTTCATTCAGACAATGCTATGCATTATGTATTCCCTGCATTTGTATGAAATCAAGCTGCTGTCATTTTTTGCCAGCCTGTAATCTTCTGGCAATATTTCAGACAAAACAGGAAGAACAATCTGAGGAAGACACACAGGCTACTCCTACGTCTGCTATACCATACGATGCATACTTGAAAAACTCACCATGTCCTCGAACCACAGAAACATCAAATGCGAGGAAGTGTCACATCTGTCAGGATTGGCTGAGTAACTGTCTGCCAGAGAGATGCTGTGTTAATAAGGAGGGGGTTGTTTTCCTTCTCACCCAGAGGAAACACAGGCAGCCAGTAAACACAGCATTTGATCCCAGACTTGTTGTGTAGTTGTCACTTCTTTAAATCCGCTCCTCTTCCTTCACCACCAGAGTGCATAAAACGTGGATTGTTGGGAAATGATGGTGACTGTGATGGTTTGATAAAGTGATGGCTGCTCTAACAGATGAACTGTTAGAGCAGCTGGTTATCATTCAAACGTTACTCTGATCAAACACTTTATGAATCTGCAGGAACGGGAACTTTTCCACACTGAGACAAATTAAAACCACAGACTTAAAGCTGCAGCATATAGCTTTCTATAAAATAATGATTCTTTAACATATTTGTTAAAACGGTCACCGTGTTATAAGACAGATAATCTGTAAAAACTTTTCCACTTCCTCTGAGGGATAATATTGCTTGTCTACAAAGAAATGCACCACTCCTGTCAAAAACAACCAATCAGAGCAAGGGGGAGGGTCTTATCGCTGTCAATTATTCTTGTGTACGAGCTGCTAAATGTGCTAATGGTGGAGAAACAACTTACCGTTCATAATGGTAACAAGAAGCTGCAGAGATGCAAACGTTTTGTCCTGACTGCAGACAGACCCAGACTTCAGCGGTAAAATCAGATAAAAAATGAAAATAAACTCCTTGCAGCGTGTCCCCGGCTGGAGCTGCAGTGTGTTTATAATCAGGCAGAAGCTCAGTGGGGTTCCGGGTTTCAGACGCGCTCTCAGTGAGAGTAAATACGCATGACTGATGTTGAGTATTTGGAATTTGAATGTTCAGTTTCTGAGACTTTAAATCCAGAGGCCGAAGTTTCCAACAGAACTTTTCCCTTTTTAAAACATGATCAATGCTGTCACTTCAAACGCCCCTGGCTTTTTGCCTCAGTTTCTGATTAAATCATTGATTAAAAAGCTTATTTAGCTCTTCCCTTGTGAGAATATTATGACATATCTCAGACACAAACTTAAGCAAATTCTAAGCTATGCTATATGAACATATTATACTAAGTTATTCTTCTGCTTTTATATTGAAATCTAAAGTAACTTTTCATAAGGCACATCACTGAAAAGTCCTTTAACCACTATTTAACTTGTAAAACATCCATTTCACACTTCGTTAACATAAAACATGCTAATAAACAAAATAACTGCTAAAGAATCTAGAAGTCACAGAGTGAACTCTCAGCTTTATTTTCTTCCCATTTTATGGTTTTATGCTGATGATTAAGAGGCTAAATGTTATGACCAGAAGTTATTTCATATGCAGAAAGAGTCCAAAAATAAAATCAGCCCTTTTATTTGACCAGATTCCCTTTTATGAGAGCCAAAACACATTTTGCACAGTTTGGACACCTTTTGACTAAATGCCATTTGTGACTAAACTTTTGTGGAACAAAAACGCTTCACCTGATTCGGTCCTGATTAGATGAATTTGTAGTCAAGACATGGATTTAGTACTTTACGCTATTTTTGTGTTTTGACAAGGATTTTTGAAGTGTTTTGCAATGTTTATTTAGAAAAGGAAAACATGCTCAAAACATGTAAAATTTATTATGATTTATTACTAATAAATAGGGGTGCACAGATTTATCGGCGCTGATTTTCTTAATTTCGAGAGATTACAACCGGCTGATATTTATGTGTGAAGCTGATCTTATCCACTGGTCTTATCTCCATCAGCAAAGGTCTAAAAATTAGCCTCTGTCCTCTTCCAAAAAAAATCATATTGACTAAAATCTGAATCAGCAGGTCAGGCTTCTTAAAGATCAGTAATCGGGAATTGGCTGAAAAACTTCAATCGGTGCATCCCCACTAATAAATAAGGCAGGGTAACAGCTGTAAGAGCACTCACACTAGAAAACCATTCTGTGATGTGAAGTATCAAAGGTTTGCAGTTTGATCTGATAAGTGTGGAGCTATTCTTGATTTATTTGATGTATTTTTCAGGCGGAAATTACTAGTAAACCCCCTGAGGCTGAACAGGCTGACGTTCGTCCGCTGCCTGTCATCAGGCCGTCACGTCTCAGAGTAAACTGAGGCCTCAGTGGCGGAAGCGGCCATGGGGCCACGGGGCCACGGCTGCGGCCGCTCCAGCCCAGCAGCAGCAGTGTTTACTCAGACGTTCAGTGATATAGGGAGGGCCTTCTCCAAAGCCCAAACCGCAGCTTCATTCTGCTCTTCATCCCGTTCTGCGACGCGCTCCCAATTTATCTGTTGCTCCAGTTCCAAATAGATCTGTCAGCCCTTTGAGCCGCTCCTTTCACTGTGTCCGTCTCATTGTGTCCTTTCAGCTGCAGCTTTCTGCTGCTGGTGTGCAGCAGCATGAAGCGTTTGCTTTTAGGATCCAGTGATGAACGGCTTTGTGCCCCTGGATTTTTGTGTCGCTGCTAAATGTGTGTTTGCATGGCTATTAGAGAGGCCCAGGAGGGGAGAGCTGCTGACCCTGCTGACCTCTGCACTGCAAAAACACAAAAACCTACCAAGTGTTTTGGTCCAGTTTCTGGTGTACATATCTTAGTATAAAACTAACCAACAAGTAACTTTTTAGCATGTTTCAATATTGATTACTCTTAATACTGATGAGATTGTGATTGTTACACTGGCAGATTATTTTAATTAAAATGATCAGTGAAACAATCTACCAATGGAACTAAAATGCTTTAGTAATATTAAGGAACTATTGACTTAAAACAAGTTCCTACGTCTTACTGTAACGTTACTTAAAGTGTAATAAGAAATTTGCACTAAAATCTGGACCACAGTCAGTGTTAGTATTTGATTTCTCCCAAACACACATCCTCATAATCTCCGTGTTTCTGGCAACTTTCCTTTCCTGCACTCAACTTGAGTTCACAGTAGACTAAAAAACTAAAAGAGCCACATCATCAAGTCAAAGCTGTAACTAAACGCTTTGAGTTGATTTTAATTTGAAAGGACCCGTTTTATTGTGGTTCTGGGTGGAGGGAGGATGGAGGAACATGGACATTTTCACAGGTCCAGCGTCTCCCAGGACTTCTCCTCCCTCATTACAGGAGAGCTGCTTAATGACGACGTCAATATTGATCACAGCTAAGTGAAGCTCTGGAGCACGCTGTGGTTACTGGACCTAACACAGGGGAAGACATCCAATGATTTTCTTTTATTTAAACTTCCCTTGTGCATCCTGAGTGAAGCTGAGAGTCAGCATATTCTCCTCTTACCTTCCTGTAATTCCTTCCTCTTTATTTCCCTTTTCATTCCTCCCCAGTTGTTTTCCTTTCCTCTTCTTTTTGCCATATTTACCGGCTGACTTGGCTTAGTTTGACCGATTGATTTTTACTGGACTGGATGTGATTCATTGTCATCTATACAGAAGGCAGACATGAAGGAAAAATGAGAAAATGTCTGGAAAATGCTGAAAAACTACCTTACGTGTAAGATTTTGGAAAAAATAAGGTGATTTTGTTGTTGTTTTTGCAGCATTTCCCCTTAAGAGAAGAATCCATGCTTTCGTTATTTAGGACGAATCGTCCAGATCCTGAAAAAGCAAAGCGGCCCACAGCATCACACTTCCACCACCATGTTTGACTGCTGGCATCATGTTTGATTTATGAAGCGCTGTTAGTTTTACATCAGATGAAACTAAACCCAAACCTTACAAAAATGACACAGAATATTGTTTGCAATCGTTGTTTTGCAGTTTCCTCCTGTCACGTGTCGTTGTGCCTCTGGCATTTAACCCCAATTTGTCTATCGACCTGCTTAGTGGTGCAAAAATGGGTGTGTGATTGTGAGTGTGAATGGGTGAATGATGAATTTGAAGGAGGAGCAAATATTTTTTTCACAAAGATGAATTTGTGTGAAGAAATTATTTTCTTTTAGGATAAATGTTTTCAACTTGAACCACAACAATCACTGAACTGTTAAACTAAATTATAGTTTAAAGCACAATTCAGTAGTGACTACAGCTAAGATCAGGAGATGATTATGTAGTCATTTTGGTTTCATGACAAACTGCACATAGAAGCAGGAAGTAAAGCCGAGTACATTAACTCCCGATTTGCTCTGCTGTACGCAGGCTGTTATCTTCAGTCCACAAAAGTCCTCAACCATACTTCTCCTCACGCCGACGACGCTGCACCTGGGTGTTGAACAACAACTATTGATTATCTCTCTTCCTAATTGGGCCCAAGTTAATTACTAGCAATTAAAATCATGAATGATGCATTAGCAGGGACACAATACACACTGCGGAGCGGCACGCACACACTCACATGTAAACATGCATACATTCCACCTCAGCTACACAGCTCATTAAAAACACACTCACACAGGCAGACATAATTAAATTTTAAGTCCCTGACATTGCAACGCTGAACAGTGTAAACTGCCACTGGCAGTCAGATCATTTGATTTATCGCTTTCAGGAAGAGCTGCTTCAGTTGAGGTTAAGTAACAATGACAGAGAGATAAAAAGAAAAAGTTGACTTTACTTTCTTCTGTGGGAAAGCAGGTTTTACCTGAAGCTACAGGGTTCCTGGGATCTTCTCCTGCAAAGCCTCACATTTGGCCTGATAAGCTCCGCTGCGTCTCCAAACCTGGGTCGCATTCTTTTTGATCAGGCCTGAAGTTCAGCCGAGCGTGCTTTTCACCTTTTAGCCCTTCTGCTCTTAAGCTGGTCTGTGGTGCCTCTTCTCCCAAACGGCAACAACAGAAGGAAATGAAGGAAGTTTTGTCGACTGGCATCTTATCTGGTCAGGGTCAGTGCAGTGATCCCTGCAAATTAGCCTCTGATCACACCCTGCGTGCGTGTGTGTGTGTGTGTATCTGCTTCCATCTTATCCTATACTGACAAACAAACTAGGCTTTTTATTGATTAGATCCAATTTTGAATGGGAGGAAAACCAGAAATGATCAAAGTTAGAACATTACATGAACAGACAAGAAACTTGTAAAGTGGATTTTTAGGAAATTACATGTTTTATAATAAGATATTTCCGTTTCGCTGCATTTATGTGACCAGGGCAACTGCAAAAAACAAAAAGAAAAGAATTATGACTTTAATCTTCTGAGAAAAAAGTCAAACACTGTTAATGGATTACATAAAATAAACATAATAGGCACACTGTGATATTGTAGACCATTGCATCAGAGAATATATGGGCTGGACAATAAATCAATAACAGTTTGTATCACAACAGATCCGTGATCAGCATCGATAGACAAAACATCTGATTCGATATTCAATAATTCCACTGAACTCCAATTCAGAACCGCACTGCATTCTGGGGGATGCAGGCAGAGGAAAGGCTTTAGCTGCTCAGGACTCAGCTAAGCTACTAGCTTGGTGGAACCAACTAACTCACCCACTCTGGTTACCAGCAGTTTCAGGTTCCACCGCTTTGCCTCATAACTGCTTATAAATAAACAATTATGGACAAAACAGGGACCAAATCACCAGTTTGGTAATATTTCAGATATTTAATACAAAACAATAATTAATAATTATCTATGTAGACTGATATGAAACGCTTATATCAGTTTTTCAGCCAGCCCTAGAATAAATTCAGAAAATACTTTTACTCAAGTAAAAATGTCAGTGTGATGCATTTGTCTGTTTATTTGTATTTTTATTTAAGTACAGTGTTTGTGTACTTTCTCCGCCTGTGGTAAGATGTGAGGGCCGGGTGGGGGCCGGGTGGGGGCCGGGTGGGGGCCGGTTGGGGGCAGCTAGTGTTGTCGAAGGGAAGGCACTGAATTACTCAAAGCTGTAACCCAACATCTCCCCCCCAATAGCTTAATTATCATGTGCAGCCTAGTGGAGATGAAATAACGGAGACTCTCACACGAACACCCACACACCCACACAGGGAGTCTTAGTGGACTCCTCAAGCACACATACACACACACACACCCACAAGCAGACACACAAATGTACAAATACGAGGAGAGAGACAACATGGTCTGCTTTTAATCTAAGCTAATCGGTTAGGAAAATAAACAAGCTGGCATGGCAGACATCTATCTCTGGCTGAGGCTGAAGCTGCTAGATAAGGAGAAACAGACCTCGCAAACATGTGTTCTTCTCCTTAAAACACAGCCTGCTTCTTGTTGGCAGGCTTAGGCTGTAATATGGGCCCTTTGGAGGAAGCGTTTCCAAGGTGAAAAGGTGAAATTATGGGGTGGATTTCGTCAAGACGCATCGATCATTCTTAACTCGGATCTATTTGTCAGAGTTGGAGTTATCCATCTTAACGGCTGTTTGAAAATTCACTAAGAGCTCAGAAAGACATTTTTCAGATGGCCTGTAACTGATCTGTGTAAGTTTCCACATCACTTTACATGAATCTTTAATTAAAATAGAAAAGCCTGGAGAAAAGCCAAATGTTAGGTTCTTTTCTTAGCACTTGTTTTCCACATTCCCTCAGCGCAGACACTGATCAAAAACATTCTTACTCTTTAAATAGCTCAAGTCTTTGGGGAGAGAAAACAGCCACGCCATCCATTCTGCATCAGTGGCAAATGGAAACATATATGAGGGGACAAGTGGTGGGCGGGAACAACCAGAGATGTGCAACAGCAGTTTAATGAGGGCTTTTCTTAATGGAATATTAGCACGGAGCCTGTGAGAAAAAGGCTAAGTAAGCCTGGATGTATGGAAAGATTCAGCAAACTGTAAGGTAAAATTCAATTTAACACAAAACAGTCTGTAAATCAGTAATTATCAGCAGGAGGCTTTTGGTCCATACTCCACCTGAAAGATCATCCTGACTCTGCTGTGAATATAATAAATGAATAACTTCTCTGCTCATAATCAGAGGTGACCACAGAAAAACTTTGATGATTGAATTTGCTGCTGGACGCTTTCTAAAGCTGCTGCCACATCTTTTCCTCCCTGCTCCTGCTGCCTTCCAGTAACCTGGGAAATGGGAAGTAAATCTGACCTCAGCTTTCCAGTTAAGACGTCTGAATTTCAACATAAAGTCTATTTTAAAAAAATACTGTGCATTCAACCTTGAAACAGGTGAAAAGAGAACGACATCTGAATTTCCGGAGTGTTTCTCCATGAGCCGCATGGACTCATTTTTATGCCAGTTTACTTGATTACTTTTCATAAACAGTCCAAAGAAAGCAGTGTGATGTGAATGTAACACAGTGGTTCCCAAAGATTTTCTTTCCCCCCATGGATGACAATAAAATCCCCCCCAAAAAAGACAAAAACCATCAACTGGGCACACACACCGTTCAACCAGACATAAACCTACACACATATTTCGTCTTCAAACGCCACTGAAGTTTATTTCACACTTCAGGTTGCAGCAAAACAAACTACAAACCACCTTTACAGCGAAACACTTTTGTGTATTTGTTTTGTTTTATTTTTCATTCATCCATACCGCTCCCCGCGCCCCTCCTGCAGAGGCACTGCGCCCCCCTTGGGGGGGGCGCCCCACACTTTGAGAACCACTGATGTAACACATTATAGAAATGTGTTGGAGTACAAAGTACAGATACTTCATGTAAAATGTAGTAAAGATTCACCGATCTGATATTAATATCTGTATTGGTCCCGATATTGAAAAACATCTAGATTAGTTATCAGTGACAAAATGCCTGATCCGTAAGAACAGATCTATTGAGTCTAATTCTATGCTCTGAGTAATATCATGCTTTATGTATTTTACACTATATTTAGAAATGCTAATTGAATTTTCTGCACCATTTGAAAGAAAGTTTATTGCAGTTTATTTTTACACGTTTGATAAAGATGGGAAATTACTAGTGTATGTAAGTGAGCTGTAGTGGTGCAGAGTTATCAAATAAATGTGTAATTCGGTACATTTATATCAGTGTTTTAAAAAAAGAAACATTTTAAGTCATTTCAGCTGTTTTTCTGTATCGTATCAGTATCGGTCGATACAAAAACCTCAGGTTTCGGTATCGGAAGTGACAAAGCGGATCGCGCATCTCTGAACGTCAAAAGTACTCACAAAACTTAACTAAAGTACAGACACATAAAAACATACTTATTTGTACCTCACTTCATCCCAGCGCTGCGTCTAACCCTCTCCGCCCCTCCCACCCCCATTCCCTCCTCACCTCAGCACCAATCCCACCTCAGGCTGTGGGAATTTTCTTTAGTCACACTCGGCTTGCCAGGTAAACAAGCCTGAATAGGGAGACGCGAGCAGAGTCCATGGGAGCAAATAAAAAAGGGGAGGGTGTAAATGGATTTATCACCGAGCCCTCTCACCCGCCTGCTACGCTGTCACTCCTCACATCCTCCACTCGCGCTCTTTCCTCCTGAGTGAGGTGCCACTATGCTAACTTGGCAGTCTCTTCGACAAACTCCAATCCAGAACTCTGGAACTTAAGTGCTTAGAGAGCTCAGAATCAGCGAAGTGGGGACTTTTTTTTCCAGCACTTTTTCTCTCTTGTCCGCACAGGATTTTTCCCCCCTCCCTCACTGCTTCTCTCTGTCTGTTCCCATCCCTCTCTGCAGAAACTGAAGAGGTAATTCCAAGAGGCAGCTGTGTCAACTTTGTCTCCAGTTGGACTGTGAAAGATAGCAGCGCACTACCTGTAAGCCCTTTAGCAGAAGCAGGCGCGCATTCCCCGTTCCTCTCCTCCCTAAACGATCTGCCGCTAATCCAGATCAGAAAGTTAAAAAGCAGGTCAAGTGTGAAAGCCTTATGCTGAGTAATGAGAGAGAGAACCATGTTGGGACATCTATATTTGCACGTATGTGCATGTTTGAGTCCATGAGTGTGTGTGTGTGTGGGTGTGCGTGGGTGCATGTGCGTGCGTGTGTGTGTGTGAGAGGATTTGAGGACACACAGAACACTTGGAGGATAAAATCCCAAAAGCCATCTGAGGCCTCGTTTTCAAAGGAGTCCTTCAATCCGAGGGCCGGAAGACTGGACTTAGAGCTGCAGCACCATAAACAGAAGCAGAGATGTTATTTTAATAAGTTTCTCTGCCAAAAGCAGCTTCCAAAGTTTGCTAAGAGGAGGAAAGGCGGAAAAACACGGCGTAATGTTGGGGTAAACGAGGGAAACGACGCGGCGCTCGCACACGGCGCTGAAACCTGCAGCCTGTAAGAACGTTCAGGGATTCATCGCTTTTGCTTCTTTGTCAAATGTGCATATTTCAGTTGCTCCGATTGCTGTCAGACCTGCAAAATCAAGAGAACATTGAAGGTCTATTTGGTGCTGAACTATTGAAACAGACAGTTCTTTGCATTTTTATGAGGGCGTCTCTGTAAACTCTGTGGGAGTTTGGTTGTGGTAAAAGTACAAGTATTTTTTCAAGACAATGTAGCCATAACTCACATCATTGCAGTTAGTTTTCCTCTTCCTAGCAACATCTTTGTACTGCAGGTCAGATACTGATGGTCTAACTTTGAGTCTCAAAGCCCCACTGCACAGCAATTCCCCCCAATTCAATGTGTTTATAATTTCTTTACTATGAAATCAATATGTCAATAGTTCAATACATAACAAACGACACTGTGGGTATTAATGACAACCTGGGATTAAGACGGATAATGCTGCTTCAAAGACGTATCGATCAGCACCGTTCTTTGTTGCGACGCGTTGCATTCACTGAACACTGAGTGTGCAGTGAACCATCTGGCTCTGCACATCCAGCCTCGCCTCCTTCTAACAATTGAAACCATAAAAACCTTTCATCCTGCACCGCACAATCTCTTTAGGAGCCTGAAAAAGATTTGCCCGAGTGCCAAGATGAGAGAGCAGGCTAACGCTGAAATGTCAGAGCATGTTAATTAACACAGGGAGCAATAACTGTGATCAAGGCTCCCTTGAGGAATGGAAGCAACGTGCAACCCAACCTTCCTAGGCTCTGCCTCTGTGGATTGACTGGAAGAGATTCCCAGCTTTCAGATGCATCTGCATGGTGTCAGCACGAGGATATACGTTTGAGTTTGTGTAGACCTTTCACACAGTCACTTCTAAGGTTGAACTGATCTGCCTTTGCTACACTTCAGTGTGTGTAAGCTTCAAGCCTTAATGGAGGCCAGAGTTTGATCAACCAAAATCTAAGACAGTGGGTAAGCCCAAGGTGAACCCAGCAGACAGGTCCGGGATAAATCTGTGGAGAAGTTTAAAGCAGAGCGAAGTTCAAACTAAATTCTCTGTGTGTTTAATGATACGGCAACTCCATCCACACGCCTAGAGGAGCTGCAGAGAGTCACAGCTCAGGTGGAGAAAGCTAAAATAATTACAATGAACTCCACAAATCTGGAAATTACGGAAGCAGAAAAGAGCAGGAGAAAACTTGTCAGTGGTCTACATCACTATGAATACACAATCACCATTGGTGAAGCACAGTGGTGGCACCATCATGAACTGATGGCTGGACTTTTCCAGGTAGAGAGCAGAAGTCACGGTTCCACTCGTCACAGTAAGTTACTGAGGTCCTGAGGAAGAAACGAAGCCCCAGGCATCACACATCCAACACCGTGCTCAAATGTTCTTTTATTGAGACACTAAGAAAGAGGACAGACACCTTCAAAAAGTTTAGCTTTCAGAAGATCAGCATGTCAAAGATGAAATGACCTTTCTGGACTTTCTTTCTCATCTTCTGTTGAATTTCTTTAGATTACTTCATGTTGACGGTCTTCCTTAGCTCTGCAAATCAGTGCCAAGGAAGAAAAAATGCCACTCCTGGATTTACAGTTTTGCATATTTCAGCTGAAAGCGCATCAGGTAGCGTCGCGCCTCTTTCTACTTAAGCTTCTCAAGCTGCATTTTCTTTTGAATATTGTACTTGAGCTCTACAAATAGGCATATTTTTCCAGAATAACTCAGAGTCACGTTCCACAGAAAACAGAACAAGGTCTGTTGTGTTTCCAGATCTGTTGTTACAGGTAGGAGTTAGTCTTGCTCACCGTTGCAGGAGAAAACAAACAATGGATCTAAAAAAAAAAAACATTTTCAAAGGCGGTCCAGATAAACGTGTACAAATGTCAACAAAATCTGAACATGTGCTGAAAGTGAATATTGTGAAAACGACGCAGCCTGTCCTTGGCTTTAGTGCAGGGTTTCACACACTGCGTTGAAAGGTGTGTGTATCTGATGTGTGTCGCTGCACTGACCCGTTCCTGAGCGGTTTGGTTCGGTTCTGATGGACGCGCTTTACATGCATGATAGGCGGGATCGGCCACATCGTCTGTCTACTCCCACAAAGTGGTGAAAAAATGATACTACTG
The DNA here is from genome assembly GCA_903067095.1 of Girardinus metallicus. Classification (NCBI taxonomy): domain Eukaryota; kingdom Metazoa; phylum Chordata; class Actinopteri; order Cyprinodontiformes; family Poeciliidae; genus Girardinus; species Girardinus metallicus. Next base: position 17,216 of record CAEGAE010093662.1, on the reverse strand, counting down.
AGATTATTTAGAAATAAAAATCTGACCAGAATTATTATTCATGCTTCTTGTTTTGGTTTTTCAAAAGAAAATCAAATGCATCATATAATTAGTAAATGTCTGTAAATGAGAGACAAAGAAACACGGCAAACTTAAACATGTCAGATCCAAAAACATCCTAAGCTTTGAAAATATCAGACCAAATGAAAACCCACCAAGGATCGAAGGTCAACCTGAACCAACAGCCAAGAAAGGAGAAGATCGATCAGAGGAGCTGCAGAGATCCACAGCTCAGGTGCAAAATCTGCTGCCGGGACAAACTTCACTGCACTGATCATGAAGACAACCACTGATGGAAGAAACAACCAGTAAGTCCTGTTTGCAGCTTTCCTCAGGCCCAGTAGGGGGCCACAGCAGAGGAAGGAGCTCTGCTAAGATTAGACCAAACTTTGTCTGGACACTGACTGATTTATCTACCTTTATCCCCTTTATGCTCTGAGTGTTTGCTTCTCATATTTATATATGTTATATATTTATAATGACACACAAAAAAACTAAATCTTACCAAGTATTTTGGTCTATTTTACAGTGTGAATATCTTACTTCACTTGAAATAAGTACATTTTCAGTGAGACATAGGAGCTCGTTTTAATTAATAATAAATGATGAAAACGTTTTAGTTCCAGTGGCAGATTATTTTATTTATAACATGGAAAAAATGCCCAGTTATAAGTGAAATAATCTGCCATTAGCACTTTTTCATCAGTATTGAAGAATCATTGACTTACAATAAGCGCCTATCTTGACAAAAGGTAACTTTTAAAATAGTTTTGTGTTATTTCAAGTATACTAAGGTATTTGGACTAGAAACTAGACCAGAAATACTTTGTAACATTTTGTGTTTTTGCAGTGAAATCACTGCAACAGTTTCCTTGACGCACTGTTTTTGTGAAATCTTTCTCCCACTGTTATGAAGAACATTGTGTTGGTTTGACTCTTGTAAGATAATTTCTTCCTCTAACATGTGATGACGTTAACATACTGACTGCTGATGAGCACTTTGCAGAATCCCACTTCAAACATTGAAAGTTTTCCTGTGAAAAAATGCAGAATGGAAATCAAAAGCTTTTAATGTTTGGAAAGAAAATCAGAACATGACTTAGACCAAGTCGAAATATTCACTCTTAACCATTCATAATCAGGGAATAATCGTCACATTTGAGTGACATTGCTTTCTGCCTCCTGCCTCCTCTGTAGGCACGACTCCACGACGATATTCCTGAGTGAAGATCCAACATTTGTTATGCTGGAGCTGCAGCAGCAAGCCGGTCAGGGTGCCAAATGCAATAGGGCTCAGAACAGAACCAGTTGAAAACAGACACAGTTTCAGACTCTGCCAGGAGCTTCGGCGTTGCCAGCCAGGCCTGTTTCCTCTCTCCTAACAGCCACTGACACGCCGGATGGCGGAAAGCACACTTCCTTTCTTCAGAGGTGTGCTGGATTATGTACTAAATCTCAACTTCAATAAGAAAACTCTACAGTGCTACAGACAGTGCATGTTTAGAGTAAACAGCTTGAAATGTCTGGAATTTCACTCTGTTGTTTTCTGTCCGTGTAAATGTGGAAAAATACAATTCAGGGTGAAAAAATGCTGAATTTTCCTTCCATGCCTTAAAGGTTAAAATGCTAAAATGTTTAGTAAATTAAGTTGGTTTTAAATTTAAATCACATGCTCTGTCTCTGTTATGATTTTAACATTCCTAATTTAAACGTCATTATTTTCTGAATTTCCTTTCAATAGGCCGTTAGTAAACTGGTGAATTATCGCCATCTGTTGACTGGAGGATAAACTGCAGGCTCACAATAAGCTTAAGGTATAATAATTACAGTGCAACAACCAGCAGAAGCCTAAAGTTGCTATTGAATTGTTCTTTTATCCTCGGTTTTATCAAAACGTTTTACCTTTTTTCTTCAGTGTTATATGTAAACATAGTTTAATAAAAGTGCTGCTGGCGTTCTTATGGATCTGTAAACTCACACTGTCACTTTATGAATCAGTTTTTTTTTTAAGTAGCCTCAAATGTTTTTGTAAATCAGACGTTTGTTGTTAACAGATCACATTTCATCCTGAAAACAGAGAAAAGTTGTGAATAATAGCAGCTTTGATCTGAGTTTGTCCATATTCAGAAACTAAAGACAACAGATCCAAAGTACATGCAGCGGTACGAGCCGCATTAATGGTGACGGAAGAAAAATAAAGATATAAATAAATAAAGAGACCCATACATATGGCAGGCCCCAAAAAAGTGCATCATGAAGTATCATAACCATTCACCAGCATTAAACAAGTTATTTTAGAAACTTTAACTTGACAGTAATGATGTTTTCCTCAGTGTAAACTCAGAAGCCGGATGAATTCACACAACTCTGAGGAAATTATCAGTATGCACTCTGATGTTCAGGGAAAATCTGTAATTTAGAAGTAAATCTGTAACTCGCTCCTGAAGTGTTTTTTATTTTCTTTTGCACGTATAATTAAATCTCTCATATGACTTCATCTATTTCCTTAAGAAACCTCGTAGTTTGAACTTCTAAGGCTCACTTAGCCTTTGAGCTGCTGAAGAGGCAGGAAAAAACAGTAAATCACTTCTTGGTGAAGTCAGAGGTGGGTGTGCAGCAGTGGGTCACAGTTTACGTGCAAACTGCACAGAGTGGTTAGTAGGTTCACTGAGGTTTCCTCTTCCTCCCCTGCCTACCTGTCCTCTGCCTCGCTCCCTCTCTCATCCCCAGACGAAGGTTTTTCAATCAGCGCCAACCGGCCCGCCTCGGGCAAACCAAACATGGCCGTTCTGTTCATTATCATTCTCTTTGTTTGCGCCACATTAGAGGCCTGAATGTCCGCCGATGTCCTCACATGCCCTGACATTCTCTCCTGACATCCAGCAGCAGAGGAAGAACAGAATCGCTGCGGCAGCCCGGAGCTTTTAATGCAGGCTTTATGAGTTTACACAGGTGGAGGTCCTGGACTGCAGCTTTTCTGCTCAGCGTATAAAATATTTACAGCGGTTTGGACTTTCTTGTCTTGGAAAATTGTTGCTCGCAAATATATTTAGTGAGGAAAGATTAACGTAGAAAACCGCCATCAGTAAGCTATTCCATAAGCTGCTCTTTAGTAAAAAGTAAAAATCTCAAGTGCGGCTTTGCACAAAAAACTGAAAGCTGAAAAATATTCCAGACTCCATTTTAGTCACGATGCTTCTTTTCTTCCATCTAGAACGCTGTTTTAATACATATCAGTGCTTGTTGCTTTTTTAAGGCCCTGATTTGGATTTGTGGATCAAGTTTCTGTCTTGTTTTAAAATTACTTTTAGAAAAATATTTAGTTTACGTGATGCTAGCTTAGCCACTGTGTGTTTGTAATGATGCGTTTTCTTGCACCTTCTCCTGACTGAGAACTTTGTATAGTGAGGTCCTTTTGTTCCTTTGTAGCCTCTCAACTAACTAGCTTTAGCTAAATACAGTAAATGTGGAAACAGGAACATCTTCCTAGCTAAATAAGTCAGATTCTCTATAGCTGATGTACCACAGAAAACTAAACCCGGAAATAAAATCAAAAGCAGCTTCAGCCAAGTTTTACTGTAAGGTTGTGCAAATGTATACAAGCAGGTTATTACAGATTCTCTTACCTTGTAACAGTTCTTTTTTTTTCTTTCAGTTGCAAATTATATGTGAAAATGTTTCATGATTTCTGTTACAAAAAACCTGCCGGCATTTCAAGAGGGATGTGTAGAGTCACATAAATCTCTGTTGCACAAAGTTATCATTTCACTTCTTAGTGAGGGTTTCTCTTTATGTTTCTTATAGACTGAGTGGGTGTTTTTCCATATTTCATCTTTGTTCTGCTGTGTTTGTTGGTTCTTTTTCTTCCATCTTCTCTCTCTGTCTCCTTCATTCTGCTGTATGGCTCCTCACACATTAGCATGTTCCCTTTGCATCCTCTTTTGATTGCTTTGCTCGGCTGCTTCTCTCCATTTCTTTTCCTCGCCACATATATTCTCTCTCACAAGCTTTTTATGTATATCTTCTGGGCTTGGCGGAGCTGCAAATGACACAAGAAAGTGATAAAAGTTGCATGTTGGCACCAATATAATTAAATATTAAAGGCTGTTTTTTTTTCCCCCTCTCTCTTTCGTTGAGATGCCTGTGGATATTGCTTTCACATTTCAAAGAAAAGACAAAGAGAAATCTACGAGGGACTTGATTTGCTCCCAAGCTTCCATAATGTGTTTTTTTTTTTACTGCATCACAGAGGATGACAAAAAGCTGTTTATGGGAGAGCTTTGTTAATTGTAAAAAAAAAAAAGATAAACTTGATAAAGTGCGCTGGCAGAGAGTGTACTCTCATTCTTCTGCAGAACGTCAAACTTCACAGCAGGTGGGAAATCATGGGAGAAGTTTCTCAGTGTTGCAGAACAAGTCCTTAAATATGGTTTTAAACTGACGTCAGTCTTTAAGTTTGATTCTTTTATTTCTGCAAACATTTTTTTCAGTTACAGTTGTGCTGTTACATCATTGTTGCATTCATGATTGTAATGCAAAGTTTGACCCACTTTCTGTCTTTCTTTCCTGCCGTTGTTCCTCAGCTCCGAGGATCTTCTTCCCTCTCTCGCTCCTTTTCGCACACACGCCGTGTATTTACACGTCAGTGTGTGTTTGCATCATCTGTCGGCTTGGTGTTGCTCTGCACGTTTCCAGTAAGGGTGTGTGTGTGTGTCATGGCTGCATCCCTGCATGGGTTGTCGGCCTTTCTGCTGTGCTGATCCAGGCACAGCTAAAAAAAGAGATGAGGAGGAGGAGGAGGAGGAGGAGGAGGAGGAGAAGTGGGCTTGTTGCTTTTAATTGAATTGTAAATGCAAGCGGAGGGGGAACGGGCCGCTCCTAGCTGGGACAGACAACAGATGGAAGGCAGGGCGAGAGGGGTGTGAGGGGTGTGAGGGGCTGACGGCAGACTGATGGACGGAGGGGATGCGGAAAAGGGAAAAACGACTGTGCAGCCTACGACTTCTCTGTTCTCTCTTCCCTTCCTGCTCATTAGGACAAACAGAAGTCCTGCTTTCAAAATGGAGAAGCTAATATCTGAAACGAATCGATAATGTTGGGAGCAGAGTCGAGTCCACTGAGCTGCGTTCGGCTCAGTGGATTCTCCCTGTTTGACAAACCTATGGATTAAACTCTGATCCGCACTGTAAAACCTAATCAGTTCTACTTACTTTAAAAATACAAGCTCAAAATGTTTATTTTCATTAAATTAGCTGATTGAGTAATATTAACTTGTGCGGTGTTAGTGAGCATAGCTTAATAAGTCTGAGTTCATTAAATTAATTAAACCCCAAGGTCTCTTTTTAAACTTGAAACTGATTACACACAATTCAATCTACTCAAATTAAACTCTTCCTGAATTTTATTTGTTTTTTTTTACTCATACTAAGTGAAAATAATGACAGTTTGTCCACTTTTTTAATCTTATGCAATAAACATACAATTCACTCTTGGTTCAGTTTTATGTATACAAATGTAAATAAAATCTGTAGTAATTCTCTGAAAGTAGATTCATTCCTGATTAACTGACTGCATAAATAAAACTCCACCTTAAAATTTTTAAACTCATTTTTGTAACAAATAAAAAAGTGGTTTAGTTAGTTGTTGCTGTTGTTGCTGCTGCTGCTGGCGGCACAATGCATTGTGGGATAACTTGCTTGCGAATCCCCACTGTCACATTTCGTTTCACATTTTAAAATGTTTATACCTCAAAAGGTCCTCAACTTATTTAAAACAAGTGCATAGTACGCGTAAAAATAAAAAAAAGGCAAATCCACTTAATTTATCTGATTATAGTCAACATTGTAATTCACTATAAACCCAAATATTCACTGATAGACCAAGTCAAGTTATATTCTCTCATTTTTTCTATCAAATACAGTCGAATTCTGGTGCAGTGAGAAAATCAGATCTATAATAAGTCAAATATTATCTCTCCTCTTGTTTTTCCTGAAAAAGAGGAAAATTACTCCAGTCTGCCCCCTTCAGGTGATCCAGTCACTGCAGTTCAGAGACTCACACACACACCCCCACACACACACAGCACCACTAGGTCAATACAGGCTTTACCCCCTGACTAGATTAAGGGTATTTAGGTTGTTTGTGCATTTGCTGTGATAATAACTCCACATGAGGTCCTTCTTCACTTTATTGAACTGATCAGCAAATCTGGGTTGATTTGTTCTTAACCAGTTTAGAAAATCAGTAAAATGTGGAATATTTTGTGTTTGTGTGAAACCGCTTTAAAAGTTTTAACAGCACATGGATGTTTAGAGCTGGAATCTGGACGCCGGTGGGTGTGAATACTTTTATTTGGGTGACTCTGCAGGTCAACACGGGGTCAACATGTGATGCTTGAAGTTGGCGCTCGGAGTGACAGCTTACAAGGTCAGAGCTGGGACCAGGCCAGACAACGACACACACACACCGAGGCACAGAACGCACGAAGAACACACCGATCAGAACGATTGATTGATTAATTATAACATGTCAATAATGAGCTGACTGGGACAGGAACACGTCATGGATATGCAAAGTCTTTTAAGACGCCACATAACATTAAAACCAAAAACTATGTTTTTATTAGGATTTTATGTAACTGACATGTACGCTTCGTTCACACGGCAGAATTTTTATGCTGATTTTCCCCTTCCAACAATCGGAATGACTCTTCAGATAATCCGAAGAGTCATTCGCGCCGTGTGTTAGGAGAGAAGAACATCAGAACCGCTGCCATCTAAAATCAGGGACGTCCAACATGTTGGATTGTCTTGGCCTGATATCGCAGCCTGAGTGCAAACGAGAACGAAGCCTGTTGAATGCAACCAATCAAAAAGAGAAGCATGGGGAATCTGAAATATACAAGGAAAAAAGTCAGCTTTCAATCGCTTTTTCTCTCTTACATTATCCAGAAACGTTCACCTTTGCGTCTTCCCAGTCGGCCATGTTTGTTTGGTGAGATTTCCCGTTTGACATCTGGATGTTTGTGAGTGAAATGGGTCAGTGGGTGAAGAGTTTCTGCTGCAACACACACTGTACCACCAAACCTGAACAGCTACGATCTTTATCGTCACGTGGCCTCAGGCATCGAAACTCTGACGACAATTTTAAAATGTAATCATGTGAACCAGGCATCAGTTCACATAAGTTTAGGGAAATGTTTGTTACAAATAAAAATGTGAAAAGTATGGAGTCCACTTCTTTTCAGCCATCTGAGTTTACTTTGTTGATGTGTCTTTTGCTGCAGGTGGCGCTGCAGCAAAATGTCTCGACCAGCTTTCCACACCTGGAGAGCAAAACGTTTGACCGTTTATGTCTTTAAAAAAACTAAATGTCTCTAAGCTTCAACTTCAACATGTAATCAGTGTGATTTATTATTTTACAGGGTTTCTTCCAGAATTATTTAGCATCACCCAGCAGTTTTCCTGTTCCTGCTGAAGAAAAGCATCCCCACAGCATGATACTGCCACTTCTATGTTTAATCTCTATACATATACATATAACATTTGCCTTCAATTTCACATAAATCTTAGGCTTTCTCTTTGTCTGCCACGTAACTGCCTTTTTGCCTGTCTGTGAGTGATCCTCCTGTCATCATGATCCCACCGGGCTGCCGTAGTTCATATCGCTCCTCTCAGACAGCAAACTGTCAGCCTTGGGCCAGGCCTGCTGCTGCATCCATCTGAAACCAACGAACCGCCCGTCACTCCTCACCGTCCCCCGCTGGATTCACCTTCCCTCTCAACAGTTAAACCTCACTGAACTCCAACTGCTGCACTTTTATTCCGTTATTAATCTGTAGATGTGTCTGCCAAATAATTAACCTGGCTGAGTTATTTATTCCCTGGATAATATTTTGCTGCGTTTAGGAGGCAGAAGGAGGAGGGTGCCATTGAAATGTCCTCCTGCAGTTGAAGGAGAGCGAGGTCGGCTGTGCTGCGTGTGAGAAACCACAGCTCCAGAGTTTACGCCTCAGCATGCAGGGTACGGATGATTCATGTGGGGGTATTTTAAATGCACCTGTAACCTTTTCAGCTAATGAAAGTGAGGATGTGGCAATAAAAAGGGAAAAAGCTGCGTATGACTCATGCGCGGTTTTAGGTGTAATTCCCGGCGCGGTTCTGTTGATAATCTCATAGGTGCAATTAGTTTTAACAGATATTCGGTTGCAAACAGTCTTGCTTATACAAACATGAGTTTTCGCCAGTGCACGTCTAATAATGCCCAAAGTGTAAATAGAAGCAGACGTTTGCTCCCGGGTTTGTGTTGTGGTGAAGCCCAACCTGGTTGGCTGTGATTATTTCTAGGAGACGTAATGCGTTGTGCCCGAGGTGAGAGGCGGTAGATGGGGGAGACGTGAATGCTTTGGCCTTGAGTTTCATCCAGCGCTGCCTCCCCATCTCCCAGCGCCCATTTCTCACTGCTGGCGAGTGTGCCACAGGCTGCAGGAGTGGAGGGGCCTGGCACAGCTGCTGGAGCGTTTCAGCTTCTCAGCTTCTCACTGAAACAATCATTAAAAGCACAGAGAGGCCAGTAGGAAGCATCACAACCACAGCAGTGTTTTAGGAGCAAGGAGGCTGGCCTGATGATACAGAAAAACCTTTTTTGTAAATAATTAGAAATACGTTGGGTTTTTGCACTTTTATTTGGGTTGTATTTTTACTCAAGCACAATTAAAGTAATCCAAAGCAAACACAAAAATAGGATATTGTCCATCTGAGTGTAATTTCGGCTGTTTTCCCATTTTAATGTCCGATAGACTCAGTTTGATTTGGGACCAAAGTTGCAACATTTGTTCCATTTCCAGTTGCTGTGGTTCTATTCCCCTCCTCGCCTGTGGGGGCGCTGCAGTAAGAACCACTATATAAACAAAGATCTCAGAAGACACTGAACACAACCTCCTTTTTCAAAAAATGTAAACAAAACGGAGTGGTGTCAGATTTTAGCGGTTGTAGGATTTCTCTTTTGTGCTTTGCAAAAAGCCATGAGTCATTTCTCCTGCTAATGCTAGGCTAACACATTTGCTTTGGTAGTATTTATCCACAATGTAGTCAACTTCCTTATTTTGTAGCGGTCTCCAGTCCACTTGGCGTTCACATAAGCATTCGAACCGCACCAGAGTTCACTTCAACCAAACCCAGACTGAGGTTTGTAGGCAGACCAGAGTTCAATTAGCATTCACACCTCACCAAACGGACCTGGGAATGGAATAAAGTCTATTCTCTTTTTCCCTGTAGCTCAAAGAATTGACTTTAAAATACTTCTATTAGTTTATAGATCAGAACCAAACATGGAGAAGCAGCAACCAGCTTCTATGCTCCACTATTCTGGAACAAACTTCCAGAAAACTGCAAAAACATTGAGTTCTTATAAAAGACTAAAAAGCCCACGTATTGAGATCTGCGTTTGAGTAGCAGTAAGTGAAACATTGTTCAAAACATTATGCATATTTTCCTGATGATCTTGATGTTGGTTTCTTGCTGTTTCATAATTTTTCACTTTATATTTTTGTCATGATGTAAAGCACTTTGATCTGCCTTGTTGATGAAACGTACAACACAAACAAACTTCACTTGTGATAGAAAATTCAGGTAAAACACATAAAACTTTGTGGCACCGTAAATATATATCAAAACTATACGTTTTCACACATGTTCCCTCCCCTCATCGTAACCGTGACTACGAGTGTGACCCTCTCTCTAAGGAGCGTGCCCCAGAGTAAAGTCATGATAGTGAAAGAGATCAAATGACAGCATGAAAAACGTTGTGTGTGATGTGTTTTTTTTACACGCAGCCGAGTCGAGACAGGAGAAGGAAAAATAGCTGGTAACAACTGTGCAGCTGTTGAATCCCGTCGCCCTTGGACGTCAGGCTGAGTGTAATTATTTTTCACGCACGCCATGTTGACCAGATATACGCTGCTCGGCTTCTATTCATTTGAAAATATCTGGCAGCTTTAATGGAGATGAATGTACTTCAACTGAAGTTATTGTAGCTTTTGAATATTTTTTCTCTTTTCAATGCATAGAAGAAGAGAGCTTGTTTACCAGGGCTCTGCACTGCCCCCTATCTGTGAGACACGGTACTTTCTGATTCACCTGCACATTTATACACGATGAGGAAGACTAACTATATCACTGACATTTATTACATATATTAAACTGTGGAGTGCAACATGACATGTACATAAAAAAGTATATTCTTGGTGCTGTATGTCGTGTTTCCATTACAAATGTGCGCAAAACTTTGTCGGTATTCGGCTAACATAAAAAAAAAACACACAATTTTGCAACTGATGTGTTTCCATTCAATAAGAAACACAATTAAAATCACAAGTGAATAAGTTTGTTCATGCAATAAGTCTTAGAAAAACATGCTGAGCCATCACCTTGTTACCACTTCCTGTCGTTTCTTTGTCTTTCCCACCAGTAGTAGCATCCAATTATTAATCATGTGACTCGTGATCCAGTTTTGTGAAATACACTAATTTTGCTACAGCTGAAAAACCACCTCATCCTATCGCAAAAAAGTTTTTATCGGAAAAACATAACATTTTTCAAATGTGACATGCTTCCACTCATTTATTTTTATAATTCCAATTTGCACAATTTTATGCTTAATGGAAACGTAAGTACAGGAACCTGATCATGACCCGACCATCAAGCAAATCATTTTGGTCCGACCCGGCCTGAATTTTACCAGCCACCATCTGCCTGCTACATTCACAGCGCCCCCACATGTGGGGCACAGCACTGCACTTCCTCACCCCACAGACGATGCATAAATTCATAGATTTTGACCATAACAATTTGCTACGGTCATAAAAAATGTTAGCAAATAATGATTATTTGCTAACAAATAATCTGTTTTAGTTGTTAGGATTACTGCTAAGGCACTTCCTCCCCTGACTGCACATCACTGACCTGTGAGCCTGATTCCTTGGTGTGGACAGATAAACGTTTGAGTGAGAATCACCTGGAGATTAGTTCAAATCTGATGTGGATTTGGAATGTGACCGAATAATTTCAATCTGAAGCAGAGGAAATGACTCCCCTTACTGTCCTTATCAGTCTGTATTGCTTTGTGCCAACATGATGGTCTCCATCCTGCTTTCGTTGGTTGGCTTATGAGGTGACAGTCGGTCTGTGCGCTTGTCATCTCCTACATCTGTCCGCCGGTCAGCCATGTGATACCAAGGTATCCCGCCGCAGGTCCCTAAACGCCAGTCAAAGAGACGGCAGCGATATCGAAGAGAGTTGAATTAAAATGGAAAGAAGCGGGTCATGTCGGGTCAGACCTCAAGATGGAGGAGGTCTTTTTTTTTTCTCCGTCTCTCTGCCGTCCCTCGCTCGGTCTCCTGTCCCCCCGAACACAGGCCTGACATTCAGCGGGGGACACCCCTGGCCCCGGTTAAAAGAAGTGGAATTAATGTGAGAGCTGAAGCTGTGGGGCAGCGGCGGTGAGTGACTGACACAGTTCTTGATGGAGAGCAGACATGGCTGACTCACCCTCCTCTTCTCTATCTCTCCATCTCCATCTCCTGCCCGTTCGCCAGGGTCGCCCCCCGCCCCACCTCTCCCATCCTCCCTGGCCTTATTGTTTTACATCTCTTCATTCAGGCTTTTATGGCTGCTTCGTCCTCGTGCAAACCCATCTCACCGCCGGTTGATGGGTTCCTCCCCCAGTTATCGCGGCTATTTATTATCAGCGCCGATCCACATCACATTTCTCTGACTTTGGGAAGATGGTTTTCACATTGGGCCGCTTTACTGACTCGCCATATAACAAATCCATTGATGGGACGCGCACAAACACACGCAGACACACAGAGAGTGACACAGGGAGGAAACCTCACATCACTGTATTACACTGCAGATTTACAAGGTGCTAAAATGCTACTAGAGTTTTAATGCCTCAGAGTGGAATACTCTGACAGCTTTTCCAGATTCCTTTTAGTGGGAAAAAATGCTTAATGCTTTTTTTCCTGCTGCTGTCTTTGATAGCTGCGTGACTGCTGGCTCAGCGATGATTTAATGTGACTGAAGCTCAGGCCTCTTACACTCGCTGAGACACGATTTGTCTGTTTGGGCAAATCATATTTTGGAGGAAAAGGCGTCAGTCCGTCCTGATTACGTCATGTGATTTCCAGGAGTAAAAGGCATTTTGAGGTAAACAGACTCTCTTCAGGTTCTGATCTCATTTTAGAGCCCAAAAAAATCTTAATAGCATCATATGTAAATAAATGATGTTTTCAAATGTTTAGTTTATAGTTTAGAGATTTGTTTTGTCAGGGAACAAATGAAAATCTTACAATGGAAAATGTTTGGTACAACAAACTATTTTTTATTCTCCATACGTTTGCCTTCTCTTAATGCATTTAATGTATTCTCTGTTAATTTGAGAACAACAAATAGAGTCAATAGTGATACACATCATGTATTTACATGTTTATTCTGTACTAACAGATGGAAAACACACTCGGTACTTTGGCTGCAGTGCTGCTAAAGTGCTTCAGGTTGTTTCCTTGGAAGAATTATGTCCGCTCAGCATAATTTGTCGTTTCCAAACTTTTTCTCTTTCACACATTAACAACACCACTGTGACTGAATTCACCCCAACACAGAGACACTGAAGCAAACCAGGAACTCAAATAGCTTTTGCACATTGTAAGGTATTCTGATAATGAAGATGTCATGAACATGGAAGAGCTGATTAGTTTATTAGGAAAAGAAACTTGCGAGATTAAAGTTACGGTTGTTTGTGAGTATAAAGTTTATCAGCTCCTTTTTGTAGCTTTTCTTACTTTTTGTGTGTTTTCTGTTGATACAAAACTAAAATAATAAAACACTGTTTTCTCCCAGAAAGGAGAAAACAGTGTCAGAGTTTTAGCTTCCCTTCTGTCCACATGTAGCTTGGAGGAACTACAGGCCAAGCAGATCAATGCTTTGAAAGATTCATTTCTGTAGTGTAGTTCAATCCTCACAATGTGACTTTTACAACCACTCACTTTCCATTGGTAATAATGGGACTGCAGGCAGAAGTCGTTGTATGTTAAAGTACCAGTGCTGGTCAGAACCAGAGCAGAAGTTACAACTTTCGTCTGAATTATTCACAAGTGTTGATTCTCCGTTTTGGTAGATTGCAGGTAGATTTGACCCTGTACTTTTTTTTTCCTGCGTATTTGAAAATTTTCATCATGAAAATGAATATAATTTTAGTTTGCGAGAAGCTTGAACACAGCTGAGAAGGAAACGTCTAAATATTTTTCCAATAAGCACTTTAAAGTCTTCAGGGAGAAGAAACCAAATTAGTTAAGGAATTATGTAAAGACAACATTTGCTGCAGTTGATAATATTTCCAGAGAAAATGTTTCTGTCTTGTTTTTGCAAAATTAAGATCTTACAAAATCATCCCTTTATTTACTTCTCCCTTCCTTCTGCCCTCTGCAAATGACTGAGTCTCTTTCTGAAAGGTAAATAGAAATCTATTGGCACCACACGTCTGTAAGTCATGTTTTAAAGGCGAACATGTTTTAGCACTTAACCTCCACAACGAGAGCAGCTGTGGGGCCCGGGGGGGATGTGTGTGTGTGAGTGTGTGTGTGCAGATTGGATGCCTAATTAACCAGGCTAGCTTGATGACACAAAAGCATCTTTTGAAATAACCAGTATGATTCTGGAGCAGAGGCTCCTGTGATGAGGAAGATCGAGTTAAAGGGTCAGACAGCAAATATTTACAGCGTATATTGACCCACAAAAGCAGATAAGCACATATACTAAACTCATTCAGGCCTCTGGAGCGAATCCACTCTAGAATTACATTTCTTTGCGATTAGAGCTGCAAGTCTTTTGGGGTTTGACTCTACCGGCTACTGCCTGAAACGTATTTTTATTACTCTTTGGAAAATAGCTGCAGCTCAAATGGAAAGCATCTGCGAACATCCGATATGAAGTCGTGCTATGATCTGGACTTTGACTAGGCCATTCTAATACATGAATATGCTTCAATCGAAACTTCTGTTTTCTTCCAGGACTGATTTATTCATCTCCATCCGTCTTCACATCAACTCTGACCAGCTTCCGTGTCTCTGCTGAAGAAAATACTTCATTCCTGAATCAAGTCTTCTTGGTGATGTGCAGCATGATTTTTGTCATTCTACATATTCCAGAACGTTAGTCTGAAATCACCAGTTTAGTTTACCATTTATCGGTTGTTATCTGTTCCAGCCACATTTCACCAGTTTAGGTCTCGGTGTCGATGCTCTCAGGGCCTCGTTGGCCAGTTCAGATGGACGTCCATGTTTTGTTTGGTCTGCAGTTTGTTCTTCCTCTCTCCATGTCCAGATGAGTGATGGATCAGAGCTCTGGGAGAGGTTAACACTTAGGATGCTGTTTTAAAACCTAACATTGTTTTAAACTTCCACACAGCTTCCTCCCTGACCTGTCTGCTGAGTTCAACCAATCAATCACGTTTATTTGTAAAGCACGTTTTGGCAAAAAGGCAGTTCAAAGTGCTTTACCTCATAAAAACACAAAAATACAGAGTCATAAAAGCCAGTAAACGTCACTTTTTGCCATTGTTACACATCAAAATGTTGGTCGGTGTTTCATTTATTATGGTTCCACAGCAGTTTTTAGCCTTGACTTAAAGGAACTCAGCGTTTCGGCTGTTTTGCAGTTTTCTGGAAGTTTGTTCCAGACGCTTGGTGCATAGAAGCTGAATGCCGAGTTCTTCAGGAAGTTGTTTCTCCACTGATGTTCTCTAACAAACCTCTGAGGCCAGAAACAGAACAGACCTTAAATTATGTGCAGATGGATTTTTACAGATTCTGGGGTTTATGAAGAAAAATGGCTGCACAGCATCTTTTTTAAGAGTGAAGAGGGCTAAACATAGAAACAAGCCACACTTTTACAAGTCTGGCCTCTTCCATTTCAGTTAATAACTACGTTGGGTTGATCTATTACAAAGGTTTGCATGGCAATGTAGCTTTGGTTGCAGAAACATTTCTGGCTGGAAAATATTAGCAGCTGCGTTTCCATTACAAATGTGCACAAAAAATTGCAGCGTTTCCACAAAATAAGAAATGCAATTAAAATCACACTAAGCTTGTTCACATGATTAGTCTCTGAAACATCATGGCCGTGGCAGATGTAAACATATGAGATAGATAATATTTCAGTGTCTTATGCAGGTGTTTTAGCGAAGAGCCTCTTACTTTGTCATTTCTGTCAGTAGTAACATCCTGTTGATGATAAAAAAAAAAGTATTTCCATTGCAGTTTTGCAACACACATCTATTTTGATGTGGCTAAAAAAAAAAACATCCTAGCGCAAAAACATTTTAACAAAAATGTGTTTTTTCAGAATTGACACATTCCCATTAAGCAAATTTATTTTTTTTAATTTCAATTTGCCTAATTCTCTGATAAATACAAATGCAGCTGGCGGCAAAATGTTCGACGCATTTTTCTGCTCATGCCAAAGAATACTGAGATAATTTCAGAAACTGCACAACATTTGCAAAAATGATGTTGTGACTTTGGATTCTCAGGGGTAAAACAGCTGATTTTTTTTTTTTTTTTCCCCACAAATCTTAGCTGGTTTACAGAGTAATGGAAACAGTTCAGTCTACAACAGGAGCATTTCAATCGGTTAGAGGGTGAACATTTAAAATAAAACTATACCACATTTCTAAAGGACAAAAAAACTCTCTTAATGGTGAAATCAGCTGGAAAAACATGTTTCCAGGGATTTATTTATTTATCTCCAGATAAATATACTTTAGCGGGTCGATGTAACGTGGGAATGAAGTGCAGCTGGTGTATTTGCTGGATTTGAGGTTGCTGAGAACAGATACGTGTTGAGTGGAACCCCAGCTAGAGCTCCACTACGGATCGATCCCTCCGTCTCCTGTGTCAAGTCCTCTGCAGGTCTGATTGAAGTGTTTTCACCCATCTTCACCAAACTGTACGAAAAGAAAACATTTCCCTGCCTCCTATTGATTTCAAAATGTCAAAACCTGAACCTTAAGAGGAGCGGAACATACTCCAAAAACGCTTCCAGACGGGCTTAATGGCTGCCAAATAAAAGCTGTTGGGAAAGTTTTCACCCACTTTATTCTGTGTGTAATAACCTGGCTTTGTCTCTCTCATCAGAATGGATTTTCTGAGGAGAGACGCCAGGTGAAGCGCATCACCCAGCCGTAACGAGGCACAAACTGTCAGCCGGGCTAACATCCCGGCTGCTTCCTGCAGGATTAGGCTGGTTGGGGAATGTTGCAAATTAATCCGGAGTGTAAGACCTCACGCTGAAGCCTCATGCTGGATTAGTATTAGCTTTTGTTTGATTCATTGTGAAATAAGCAACATAATCCACCTGGTGTCAGACACAATAAAAACACACCAACTGGCGCAGAAACAGGATTAGGCTTAGAGAGGAACAGCCGGCCTGACTGCCATCAGTCAGTGGAAACACCACAGAGTCTTCCTCCTACCGACCTCAGCAGTTTGAAAACATCATTAAAATAAAGTTTGTATATAATATTCTATGACTTCATCATTAAAGGTTCAAAGTCTGATAACTAGATAAGGTCAAAGGTCATGAAAACTGCTGCTGAGCCAAATTTTTTTACAATTAAACGTAAAAAAATCCACTTTACTTCTGCAGGTGTCCAATGACAGGTGTGGTCAAGGTGTAGTCCAGGTGTAGTCCAGGTGTGGTCAAGGTGTAGTCCAGGTGTGGTCCAGGTGTAGTCCAGGTGTGGCCCAGGTGTGGTCCAGGTGTAGTCCAGGTGTGGCCCAGGTGTAGTCAAGGTGTAGTCCAGGTGTAGTCCAGGTGTAGTCCAGGTGTAGTCCAGGTGTGGTCCAGGTGTGGCCCAGGTGTAGTCAAGGTGTGGTCCAGGTGTGGTCCAGGTGCGGTCCAGGTGTAGTCCAGGTGTGGTCCAGGTGTGGTCCAGGTGTGGTCAAGGTGTAGTCCAGGTGTGGTCCAGGTGTGGTCAAGGTGTGGTCCAGGTGTAGTCCAGGTGTGGTCCAGGTGTAGTCCAGGTGTGGTCCAGGTGTGGTCAAGGTGTGGTCCAGGTGTGGTCCAGGTGTGGTCCAGGTGTGGTCCAGGTGTGGTCCAGGTGTGGTCCAGGTGTGGTCC
>CAEGAE010093651.1:0-23097 GCA_903067095.1 Girardinus metallicus | reverse complement strand
AGGGTGCACCCAAAAGATTTAAAACTGAGAATTAGCACTTGGCCAAGTATTATTGTTATTTCTTGTATTTTATTGTAATTTTATTTTCTTAATTGTGTGTCTTGTACAACTATTTGTCAAATGTTATGGTTTATGTCACTAAAGCCAGTTCTTTAAATTTATCCAACTGCTTTTGTGTCATTTAAACACTCCACTGTGCTCCTATAGCCGAACCTATTGGCCCATTCATTTAAAATATATAATACCCTTCTCTACTGTGTTACAACTGCACTGTGAAACTTTTCATAATCGGAAAACAAATTAGTAACATCTTTTTGGTCTATAAGGGAAGACGCAGGTATCATATAGTCATCCTCTATAAAAGTTTTTTTCCTCTTCAGTTTTTAGTATCCCTCCCTTTTTGTGAATAAAGGTGTCTGTCGTTTGAGTTGTCATCACAAAACTGCAGAAAATTGATTTTTTTCTTTTTTTTTTTTTTTTTTTAACATTCAAAAGTCTGAGCATCATAATACATGGTCCTTACCCATTATTGATTATCCTTCAACATATTTTGACATGACCTCTTTGGAGAATTCTTCCAAAAAAAGAAAGTAAAGCAGAATAGAGAAACTGTTTTTAAAATTCAGTAGAAGCATATACCATAACTAATGCCTTCAGCTAACGGTGAAGAGGGCTCGCAGCTACACAGTGCATAAATATCACTTTTCAAAATGCATTTGCATTGTCAATGTCACAGAATGAATGTATGACAGTGAAGAGTATAACCTCTAAAATATCCCCAAACCGTATTACTCAACTTAAAGTCTGCTTAGTAGATTGATGGTCATTATCACTATTTTCTTATCTTAAAGCTAACCATTACCAGAACATACCTAATCTTAAACCTAATGTAAACTCAATTTATACCTTGGTCCTAAACCTAATGCCTAACCCAAAATCAGTACTTCTCTCATTTAGGACACAAGCTTTTGGTCCTGTAAGGAACAACGGATCCTCACAATGTAATATTTGTTGGAAAAATTGACCTTACAAGGGGAGAAATGATAAAATGCATACACACACTTCTATTTCTATTACAATAGGCTGTGTTAACCCAGCAGTTTTATAAGTCTACCTTACCTAAACTCACACTAGGTCTGCAGCCCCGGCTACTTCTCATTGAGTATTTGGAGAATGCCACTTAAATTCAATGATTTGTATCGACTGAATAAACTGAGTGAACAGACATGTGTCCCCACAACATAACTAGAGCTCATGAAAATTCAAAGGTGCAAAGAGATGGTCACCTTCATGCTCAGTGGGATGCTTCCTGAAGCACAAAAATGTTACCAAAACATTGACATTCTGTGCAAAGAGAGAGGCCAAAGGCCAGAGAAAGGGCAGCACACCCCAGCCAGGGAGGCTGGAATAGAAAGTATTTTTTTTTAGAGAGCAATTGTGTTTATAAAAAGATTTATGAATAAGTGATGTATCATATCTTTAAGCTTGTGTGTGGGACTTTTAAAAAGCAAATTAGGAAAAAGAGGAAGAAAGTTATAGCATCGCACAAACATTAAATACGTTAATCTTTTGTGAATAAGATCACGTATTATATGTGATGTGTAACCCTGGTTTAAGCTAATTGATATTTGGATTAAAAGAGCGCCTATGTGAGACAGTC
The DNA here is from genome assembly GCA_903067095.1 of Girardinus metallicus. NCBI lineage: Eukaryota > Metazoa > Chordata > Actinopteri > Cyprinodontiformes > Poeciliidae > Girardinus > Girardinus metallicus. The sequence goes on along the minus strand of CAEGAE010093651.1, from coordinate 21,437 downwards.
ACATGACTCCAGCAGCACCTCCAATAGTTTTTCCTACCCTTTTTATTAGCTTTGAAACATTTGATTTTACCCTTAAATGACTATTTTTTCTGGTTAAGATCTCAAAGTATTTTCACATCCTGCCATAAACAGAAAATGTGGCAACTATATTTTTTTTTAAGTCTTGCATGTCATGAAGTTGGCAATGACATTGGCAAAACTGCAGAAAATTCATGCCAATGTTTTCAGTGGCCCTAATTATTCACTAGAAATGTGTTGTCTGTTTGTCCTGATAAGCAATTGGCACATTCTTTTTGCTACAATCATATGAGCAGAGCTGATTTTGCTTGCAACACTTCAGTTTCTGCTCATAACCAGTGTCCTCTGTCTTGCAAATCCTTAAACATAAATGTGTACTAGTTTCGTTTAAATTTATTAAGAAATGCTAATGCTAAGCAATTTATTTTCTTTTTGTTTTTTAGCCTGCAACTGTACTTCAGAAGTCTGCAACTTTCTAAAAAAATTTACATAACTTTAGAAAATGACTGGTTAAAGTATTTCAACAATCTTTGTTTCTTAGGGCTGAAGGCTTAAACTGCATGCAGTTTAAGCCTGATAGATAACAGGTGTGTGGTCCTCCATTGTGGGCATTTGTATTCCCAACACTTTATTTAAGAACATGTGTGTGTGAGAGCAGAAGGATAAAAAAAGACAGTCCAATCAATTAGGCTTTCAAGGGCTCTGCTTTGCTTCCTTCCCACTAATCAGATACAACCCTAATTCTTTGCCAAAAAGCACACACAAGGAGCCCACCATAGTGAAGAGTGAGGCACAGCCATGTCAAATCATCAAGGAGCCAATGGGAGATGCCTCTTGGATATTTTTGGTGTCCAACTGGAAGATCCAATGTTGGAAATGCCCACCTTGGAGACACTTTCACAAACCTTCCTACTGGTGGTAAAGTGGATGTTTAGAAAGCAGTGTAAACTTCAGAACAATCCTCCTGTGTAATGATCTGACAGCTGTGACCTTCACAGGAATGTGTCCAATGACCTCACAGGGGGAATGCTCTATAATCGGACAAACATCTCTTCTGAAAATGCAGTAAAAAAACAAGGCATGATTGACTAGAAGTAGTGAGAAGCTATGGGAGACTGTAATTTATCTGGGTCTAAGCTTCCTAAACAGAGTAGGGGTTGTGTCTGGATAAAGCTAGGGCAGAGACTTGTAACAGATTAGGAGTGTATCATACACAAAGATAGAAATCGCAGTGCATTATGAAAGCAAACAATGCTGAACATTTGGCTTCTTCCAAAAGGAACAAAGGAACCTTGAAATTTCTCTTTTTTTCCTGAATTTTTAGAAAAGGGATAAAAACTACAATTTCACGCAAAGTTGGGAATGTGGATTTTTATGCTATTTTGCTGAAAACTTGCAGAGTTTCATGCAGGATTATTCATATCCCCAACATTGATCAATTTGATCAAATTACATCCCTAATCTTGAATGTATTTTTTCATATTTTTAATGTATTTTTCATAAATTTTATATAATTGACCAACACAAAAATAATGCACAATTATAAATTAAACGGAAAATAACGCAAAACTGTGACTTTTTATGTTTTCATTAAAAATCTTATATTGTAAGAAGTTTGTTTGTATTTAACAAATTTTACTCTTAAATAAAATCAAGTTCTGTCAACTGTTTTCAAAAGTCTCCCAATTAACAAGTAAAGCTTTCACTTGTTAATTGGGAGACCAGAAAGCATTAGTGAACAAACATGAAGCCCACAAAACAAACCAGACATCACAGTTCTGGATTGAACTTGCAGCATTCCTGAGAGAACTGTTGAAGGAATGTACTTTCAACATTGTACCATGTTTGCAGAGGAAACATGGTACAAACTACCATGTTTGCAGAGGAAACATGGTACAAACAGAGCACAGGCAAAATGTCTCTTTGTACCATGTCAACTTAGAAACAGCTGCAAAGATCCACAGCTTGAAAGGATTTGGGTTTTCTGTGTTTATTTTAGGTTCTGTTTCTTGTGAGATCCCTGTGATGTCCTGTCTCTCCCCTTGACTGTTTCCCAGGTGTGTCTTGTTCCTTGATTATCCTCTGTCTATTTAAGTCCACCTGTTGTCTTTGTCTCTTGTTGGGTCCTAGTCATAAATCACTTGTTGTCCTTCCTTGTGTCAGTCAGTTGTTTGCAGTCGGCACAGTAGAACTGTTAAGTCCTGTGTCGGCGTCAGCTCTCGTTATTCGGTTCTGTTAATCAGTTGTTACCAGTATTAGCCTTTGCTATTATTCACTGTGCTGCCTGCCCGTTCGGACTGTTTTTGAGCTGCTCCTTTTTCATTAAATTCACCTTTTACTTCTCAACCTGGGTCCAGCCTGCGTTCTCCCTCACCACCCACACCACATTTCATGACACAGCTAAGGTGAAAAAACCTGTTGACATTACAATCATCAATCTAGTTTTATGGAGGAGTGGCAATAGTAATGATGATACAAAATTTCCAGATTGCCATAAAAGGAAAACGGAGAACATGTGGAAGAAGATGCCCTTGTCAAATCAGATTAAATTTAACCTGCAATACAAAATGCTATTTATGGTGAAATACAAACACTTCAAGACAGTGCTGTCCCCAAAACATGAAAGTGGGAGGCTGGTAGAGGCTAGAAAGAAGATAGATGGAGTAAAATTTGGGGCTCCCCTGGAAGAAAGCTGTTCAAACCTTTGTTGAAGCACTCTGAGTAACGGGTAACCCAGCAGTCCAATTTTGAACCTGTAAAGGATTTTTGGGATACATTTATGATTGAAACTTCAAAGTTAAAAATTACTTTTGTTAGAAAATTCAAATAAAACTTGTTGAATTTCATAGTGGTTGTGCATCAAAACTTGGAAAATTTCAGAGTATATAAATATTTTTGCATACTGCTGCACCAAAAACAGTATATTATTTTTCCTATAGGGCAGTACTCCTCATTAATCTAGTGCAAAGGAGTTACTCAGTAGATGTCTCAGGTTTCGCTGTGCTGACCAGAGGTGAATAGCGAGGCCCGTGGCACAGTTTCGTTTACCATACTGTGAATGTAATTAAATCCAAGCACTGCCAGTGTTTACTGGCAAGAAAGGGAGAGCCTCTTTCTGCTCCTCAAACAGCCCTCCATCTGTCTGATTGGATTTTGGTCTCAGGCAGTTGCAGACATGACACAAGCTCTGGAGGAGGCAGGCCAGACTGAAATCTCCAACTAGTGTCATGCTGTTTTTTTTTTTTTTTTTATATATACAATATGACCTAGCCGGGAGGGATTCAGACACAAAAGCAAAAAAAAAAAAAAAAAAAAAAAACGCTGTTTCTGTTTGCTTACGGATGTAAACACAATAAGAGCGGTTATAATCCCCCACAGGTTAACACAGACAAGTGTTTATACTGTGATGGTTTTTCTTGATAGAGCCCCGCTTTGACAGACAACAAATACAGTGCAGACCATAAAACGTTTAGTGTCAAGAGAGTATTGAAAGGGGCAAAGGCGCACACATTCACAGTCAAGTGGGTTTAATGGCTTAATGGTAGAGCGAACCAATAGAAAAATAGCAGCATGAGACACAGATCACATTTTAATTGATTCTTTTGACAACATAATGCATATCAGAGGCAACACTTAAGTCTCCTCTGTCTGGCATGGCTTGGCAATGCTGTTAAGGACGACAGCACTTTTAACACTAATTATTTCTAATGTTTAAAGTACTTATTTAAACTGACAAAACGTTTTTAAAGTGGATCTTGTTTTTCCAACTGTTCTGACGTCTGGAGTCCCATTTTATTTTTCCTTCATGCACTGGTCAGTTTGCTGCCAAACAAATGCAGCTAATATCTATGGATTTTGATCCTTTTCCAGTAGTTTGCATCTGTGAACAAAAACCTTTTAAAATACACGAAAAAATAGTCTTACCTTTTGCCAGCACTAAATCCCCAACAGACCCTTTGAGAGAATTTGAGTGCAGTTTGACTCTTAAAAAGGGGATTGCAAATGGATATGGTTTTCCTCCAAATGTATGTCAACTGGATCTTAAAAATGCTGTTACTTGTTTTTACAAAAGTAAAAATATGTAATAGATGCTTCTTTTTTTGTGGTGAAACACATTAAAAATAATAGAGGAAAAATCTCCCCTGACAGATACCCTCTGGTTAACTAATAGTTGGTAGTAATAGGTTGTAGGTCTGTGTTGAATGTTGGGGTTCGAGTTGGGAGAAGATCCTTAGTAGTCAAACACAGAGGGACTCAATTACTGCTATGATGTAATCTTCTTGTTGTGAAAAATGTGTCAGTGAGCCTGAGATGAAACGGTAAGAAAAGGGTAAAGACGCTTCCTGTGGAGGGTCTGATAAAATATGATTTATTGAGAAACAAAAGTAAGTTTTAGGCACCCACAGTCAAAAGGAGTATGTATATAAATGAAGCTAATTTTCCATTTGTTTTAGTTTTTTTTTTTCTTTCACAAATGCAACCAATTGCCGATCACCTAATTATACAATTGCTTGCAATCCAAACTATATAATGGTTTTATATATATATATATATACATATATATATATGTGTATATATATATATATATATATATAGCTAAATTTAATCTAAAATTTTTGACATTCTAAAATGATATAATGTTAAAAAATAAAAGGGCTGTGGATACTTTTGCTAGACAAAATGGAAAGTTTGTATTTATACTGAATCATCCTAACAACTCAACTATACAAACATTTATTCAGTTGTATTACTTACTAATATAATATTAGGTATGTTATTTTTTTCTTTCAGTGTTTCTCAGCAAACCTTATCTTGATATAAGTTATTTTAAATAGTTTCCTAAGGTTAAACCAAAACAATTCTTTTAATTTGACCATTCATCCAATTAACTTTTCAAATTGCATAAATTCCACCTGACAATCTGCCACGATTTTGTTGTCATATCACCGACAGAATACAACCCTTGAGTTGACTGGAAAGTTCTATGTCTCAGTAAAGAAATGGACATAACATAGAATCCCTATTTAGGCATGAGCTTCATTTACATTTACTTGAACAGTTTTCCTCAACCCTTTTTTTCACCTTGAGATATAAATTCCTCTTTGGCCCATATAACAGCCTCACCTTTGTTTTTCCTTTCCCTCCCATTTTTCCCTTCATCGCCTTTCTCTCTTTTCTCTTCATTTGTCACTGTCTTGCAATAAGGACTCCCCCCACAAGCTCTCTGCTCAACCAAATGTCGGCATTCATCACATCAGCCAGGAACAACTCAACAGGCCCTCTAGCACGACGTATTAGAGAGCAAGATGGGATGAGAGATGATGAAGCTTTGAACCAATTTCTTGCTGCCATAAATGGAAGTAAAGTGTTGAAGTCCTCTGACAAAATCTCAAATAACATATGAAATCAGTATTTTCCAGATTCACTTTCATAAGATAATGAGAAATTCTTCTTTGCAAAGGGAGAATCTGATGTCATATTTTCCTCAGACTAAGGTGAAATGTAGAGGAAAAAAATAGAAAATAAAACAAAAAGCTAATATTACATTGGTACTTTAAAATAAATGTATGTTTATTACTTTATCTTTTTTAAATTTTCACAGTCCTTTAAGCACACTGAAGATTATGGCTTTCCATGCATACTTTAAATAATCTGCAGTATCCATAGCACAGAGGAAATACAAATAATTATTTTTTTCCCGTGTAGAGAAAAGTTAATGTAATCCTGGCATGTAGGGCATGTTCTGCAGCATCCTCCCACTCTCCCAAAACATACATTAGATTATCTTGTTGTTTTGAGCCGGCAATAATAGTGAGTGTATCCATCCACCATCTATTATACAACACGCTTTATACAACACGCTGGTGCCTATCTCCAGTGGTCAATGGGGTAGAGGCGGAGTACACCCTGGACAGGTCATCAGTCCATCACTGATGACCTGTCCAACTCAAGAGACAAACAGTCATGCACCTAAGGAGAATTTAGAGAGACCAGTCAATCTCTTAAGTAAACTTTTTAATGTGAGAGACTATGCGTGAACACCAGGTTTTTGGAAAATTCAACTGCAAACAGATTGTCAAACTGTGAGCCAAACTTTACTCCCATATGTAGAAACAGGATGTTAAAGTTCCTGCTTTGAGATGGTGTTAAACCTAACACTTCCTCTAACTTATCAAATAAAAACCCTTTCCAAATTCAAATTAAACTGGTCAGAAATCTTACATTTATGAAAAAATGCATTTATGCAAGGGAAAGAGGTTGTGTTTTCTTAAATCTTAGCAAACCAATTGCCTCAAAATAATCAATTACTGCAACATATAAAAAACAAGTGAAAGTACATTGTGCGATTTAAGTATTGCAAGCCTAAAACCTGATAAATTACACTTAGTTGTACATAAACTAAATAGCAAAGACATCTTGATATTATGTTATATACGAATAAGCTATTTGGTCAACAAATGAGTAGGCAATATTCTTAAACTGATCTGAAGTGTTATTCTCAGCAAATTTCTTTTTTGTCTATAATATGTGCTGGGGCTTGAAAATCTCATTTATTTTTTTATGCTACTTAAACCTATATAACAAATATCAATTATTTGGCAATGGCACATCCTCAGGCAAATCCTGTAGCAAATGCAAGCTCAGTAAAATACTTGTTGACTTATCTATTTTTGATTTAAAACCTGAATAGTTTTTAAAAACAGATGAATATCTATGATTTATGACATTCATGAGAGAAGCAGCTAAAAGACCACTCAGTCTTCAACAAAGTTATGATACTTTAAGTATTAGCATTTTCAAGCCGTTTCAATAACTGCTTGAGAGGAAAAAGTGACTCATAGAGCAAGTACATGAAAATGGATATATGACATTCAAGATTGAAATTCTCAATAAATGAACTCTGTGATACCACAATAAACATGCATAATTCAATTCAGGCCCTCCCTAGCATGACAGAATGGGAAGGACTAAAGGGTCATCTTGTGTTTTTAGCAGTTTTGGAGGAACATTGTAGTGTTACAGTATTCACAAACAAAACAAACATTCAGCATATGGTGCCCTTTTCTTATTTTTATACAATGTGATAACTTTGACACTTTTTAGCAGCTTTGCAAGGTACGGCTTAGCTAAGGATTCAAATATCAGAGGAAAATAGTTATGTGAATCAGACTCCATGTAGTTAGTGCTAGTTGTGTATGCAAGTCGACTAAACAAAGAAATGTGATCAAAATTTCATTGTTTAAGTAAACAATGAAATTGTTTACGTTTTGCGTCTTTTAGTTATGCAAAAAAGTTATTGTAGCTTTTTTTATTTTGAAATTTTTTTCACCCTTCTAACAAATTTGGTTGTTTTTCAGTTGAATTGTACAGGGTGACAAAATGCTAAAAAACTCAAGGTGAGTTTTTTTACCTCACAAAACATGGCAATTTGACAATGTGTACACTTTAGTTACAAACTTTAGATATAAGCTCCTTTCCAATCACCATTTCCTTTTGTGATCCACACCTGAGCCACCTCAGGAGGTTGTCATAAACCCACATGCACCATGGACAGTAACAGACAGTATGCGATTGTGGAACTTGTGTGACACAGAACAAAAGAGTCTATGATGCACACATAGTGGAGATGTGGTATCATCCTTTAGTTTCCATCTTATCTGAGATTTATGTTATGGCACCCTTTTCAACCAGAACTATTTCCATTTTACAAATCTACTGTTTGTCTGTTACATTCTTATGCAGCTCATTTATGTATGTATTCATTCATCTCACTTGAAGCACACACCATGCTAGACAAAAATAATCAGAAATTGTGCAATTACAATGACATAAGATTTTGTTGGCAGTTGCTGCCCACGCATCAAATGCGAGAGAAATTTTACCTGCTTGTGATTCCTTCACTTTGATTTTGTGCTATCAGTCTGTCTGAAATTCAGACCTCTCCATTTTGTAAAATTCCCCATTCTTAATGATTCTTAGTGGTTGTAGATCATCTACAGTAGAAATTGCAATGAACGTAGCTCATGCTAGCTCGATGGTCTTCCATTTTACCACAGTAAGCTATTAGTTCCACCTCCAGGTCAAAACTTGTAACAGAATTCTTCAAAATGTTCCTTTTTAGTCTCACATAGCCTGAATAAGGTGAAGCTTGTGTAAGACATTTTCTCTTTGGTCTGGAGGGAGCAGAATTATATGCACACAACCTTATGTGGTCTATCATCAGCTGACCAAGCTCCACACTTTGGTCCAACAGCGTTCCAGTTTCGGCCATCCTCAAAATGAGGTCAAATATTAAGGTAAAATAGCTTTGACATTTCTTACTTGATTCGTCTAAGTTTGCATCAAAACAATGTGCAAGAGTCAACAATGTCAAAATTGAAGGCTTCACTTTCACATCTCAGGCTTGCATTACCTGAGACATTACACAGTTATCTCAAGGCAACTTCACATTAACTGGATAATGTTGTGCAAGACAGACATAACTGTGACAAGAAATATTATGGAGATTTAATATTGCTCATACTTGTTCTAACATATCTTGTTACCTCCCCCAGTGATCCCTACCACACTGCTAATAAAATCTGAATGGGATCTTCTATACTTAGCTAATAATAATCACATCCTCACCAATTTCACAAAAATGACTTTGGGGCTTGCTAAATGAAAAAAAAAAAGACATTACATTGTTTATTCAACATGAAGCATCCATGAATGTTCATGACATATTTGAGATTGTGTAATGTGTAGAAAACCTCTTTGTCTTTCAAAGTCTTGCTCATTTGGCATATGCCCCCCTTAGGTGATATTGAACAGAAAGAACAAGTAAGCATCTATGGACTTATCTGTGTAATTTTGCAAGATAAGAGAAACTCAAGTGTCTTTTGAAGGGGTCTTTTATTTCGCATGTAATGAGCTGATCTCTGGCAGGTAGCCGTTGTTCCCTGCTGTTTCTTCTTCTATATTGACAGATTCTTGTTTCAGAGACATCTTATCCACTCCCTGTGGCCTTCAGTGCCACCTCGCCAGTGTTCTTTATAGATTCCCTCAATGGTAAGTCTAATCTTTAGACACAGCAAGCAAAGTTGCAGTGATTCCCTTTCAAAAGACAAGACAAGGGGAGGTTGAGTTCACAGAATATGACATATGTCAGAAAACAGGATCCTATTATACTGATATGACTCTTCCTGAGGCATTCTATTGACAACCCACAGCAGGTGATTGCCGATTAATCTCTCCACCACACTGACATTCAGTGTGTCAAAGTGAGTACTGGGATGGATAGTATAGTGCTACGGTGAGACTTTGCAGAGGGATAAATACACACAACACTAAACAGTTTCCACCTAGCATTCAGCACAGCTGGTGAACTTCTGCTGTGTTTCACATAAGAGGAAGAAATCCTTTTCGAGCCAGGAAATTCTGCCTGTGTGTTAATAATTGCCTAATTGTTCTCACTACAGTATGACTGTCAATTTTCAGGTAAATAAAAAAAGCTTTGCTTGGTATTGTTGTCAGAAACGGATAAGAGGGACAACAAAGATGCTTCTTTTACTAAGGAAGAGTAAATCATTCAAAATTAATGCTATTTAGTTTACGATACAGTCCAAGTTGCTTTTCTTAAATATGGAGCGACCAAGAAAGCCCAGTTAAAGAAATGTGACACTTCAATTCTCAGTATTAAGGTTTGTAGAAATATAGAGGTTACATGCTCCTTTAAAGGTACCAAAGTATATAAATTTCACATGTCTAAATTGACTGTAGTTTTAATTAACTTGTACTGACAAGCATGCTATCGAAAACAAGCATTTATTTGCAAGTAGGGTGATGAAAAACTTATTTATATATAAAACCTCTTAACTGAAATAGACTTTCATATTCAAAGGTCTTATGCATTTTAATTTATATTTATGGCATGTTGGACCTATACAAGGTTTAGCAAATTCTTTAAGGGTGTAATCAGTAAAAGAAGTCCAAATAAATTCTTAGCAAAACAAATAAGATCATCCTAATTTGTCATCTAATTGGTCTGTAATTATGTCATAAATCATTATGACATTGACAGGTAGCTCCAATTATGCATGTCATGGTTGGGACAGCGTATTTGCAGATGCTGTCATTCTTAGAAATTAAACTACATAAAACTCACCTTGTTTATTCAGTGTTAAAGCTGTGAAAGGTAGATCATCACTCTTGAAGAATTGCTAATACCAATTTTTCTAAAATGCACCTTTTATTATTCTGATTGATATTGAAACCATAAGTACTATAATCACATAATAATGAGAAATCTATCCATTAACTGTTTCGCTCCATTCTGTTTGGGGGTCATGTGGCCAGCTGGTCAGCCAGGGAAGTGTCAAAGTGGATGAAATTGCATCTACTCACCATATGTTTCTAATGATGTATATTCATACTATATGACATTCCATCTTACTGTATGCATTTGCATTTATTCATCATGCTTTAATTTTACATTTTTCTTCATGGAGTATCATAGGTTTGTTTGTGTTGGCATTGCAAAAGTGGTGTCTGTTTCAGTAGTCACAGGAATTGACTTCTATTCATTTTTCATTAATTTTTTGTCCGATCCCCAACATTTACCCTAGATCTAACAATAGCCAGTACATGTCTAAGCCTAAACCTAACATAAACTCAGTTCACATCTTAGTCCTAAATCTAACTTCACCCAAAACAACCCTTCTTCTTATGGGGTCCTGGCTTTGGGCCCCAGGAGGAGTTGTGGGTTCCCACAACATAGTATGTGTTAAGAAAATAGCCCTTGCAAAGTATCAAATACAAGGCCACACACACACACTGCACAACCAGAAAAAATTATATTTGTTTGAATTGTAGAAAATCAGCTTTTACATGTTTTGCAGAGAGTCTGTTTTAAACTTGTTTCAAAGGCAATTGTTGGGGGCCACTTGGTCTTTAAACTCAATACCAGACAGAAGGAACCCTGTTGAAGTATGCCTTGTCTGACGTTCCCTTCTATTTTGCACTGTGCATTTGCATTCTGGGTGCATCTTATAGCCAACGGTGACAGCTATTTAGCATTGTATTTGAATAACTTTAAAAAGACCTCTTCAAAAGAGCGCAGGGATGGTAACAAGAGTAAGAACTAATAACAGATGGTGTTGAAACTCCATGTTCTCATCAGGGGGTATTGCAAGTCCTCATCCTTTAAAGCTGTGAATAATGAAGTGTGCTTCACATACTTGGTTTATCAAGCTCTAAACATGATAAAATCTGATCAAGGCAAGTTAGAGTAAGTGGAACCGATCATTATGTACAGAATGTATCAAATAAATAAAGATCTGTAAGCCTGAAATGTTTTTATTGGCCCCGTTACTTGAAAAGAGGAGGTACTATAAGCATTTACATCAGTTTATTAGAAAAAGTAACTGTACCAAAATCCCTATAGTATGCAATATATAGCACAAAAGTGTACCCACAAAAAATGTTTCTCAAGTAAGTCAACAGACACATTTTGGTAAATAGGACATGGCCCAAACAAAAAAGAAAATGTTTTAGAAGTTGTAAGAGTAGTCACAATGTCTCTGAGAATAAGTCTACTCCAACACCAGAAATGTAGTTTTACATAAAATTTAAAATGATTTTAATTGAAGATCGTGCTCTTTGTGTCGCATTGCATTCAGGGTGCTCTGTGAGGGAGTATCTCAGCTTGGAGACTGCAGCTCCTCCTTGGAGATGCTTAGTGAGAGCAAGCGTTTAGGCAACTCCGATTGGCAGCCACAGGAGATTAAAGAATTCACCAACAGGCAGCAATGAAACAGCAACACTCCTTGTATGTTTTTGATGAGGGAATAACATTGTAAGCTCAAGAATGTAAATTTTACATAATACTGCCCATATCTGGTATTGTATTTTTTTTTCAACAAAGCTAGAAAAAACTTTGTAAACATACAGAGCTTGAGCTTACTTGTTTTCTTCATTCAAAAGGTCTCACTGTTCTGGATCATCCAGTCTCTTGACCTTATCTCTGCAACTATAGTCCCGTGCATCGTGGCAGCAAGTGTCACACATAATTGGACTGTTAGACTCACAACGTTTGTCTGCGTCTTTTCGTTTACTGTTATCTCCTTTTCACTACCTCTCAAACTTTGTAATCATTCTATTTGCTTTTTAAACCAATGCATCCACTTATTTCTTAGTGCTCTCAGCTGTCCCCTTAAGACTCACTATTTCTGTTGCTCTTCTCCCCTCTGTTTATGGAGACGGCTGTCGCCAGGCAAGGGGTGGTACAGACAGAGGCAGGGATTGGAGGTCATTCACAAGTGTAGCTACTAATTACCAGAATTGTAATGAATATTTTCAAAGGGAGATGCTGTGGACACACAATTCAGACCCTTCATTTCATCTTGTGTTTTTCATTTCTAGCTGCTTCTCTCTCAGATCTTCTCCAAAAACACTCAGTGATTTCTATTTCCATGGACACAGGCACCTCCCCGCACCTTCATGAGCATGTTTTGTAGCACAAGCCCCACTTGGACACATCCACACTGTTGTTTCATTCTAGAGATGACATTTAATTCCACGCGTGCAGCTTTTCCAGGATCAGTTTTCAACATTTATTACACCTGCTGACCTTAAAGTGAGGTCTCTGAGATGCAAAATTGTCCACTTATGTCTAGTAGCATTAGGAACAAGTACAACTCTGTGCAATCTCTTGTTTCTCTATTTCTCTTTCTCTTGTTCAGATACACACACAAATGCAAAATAGCTTGCAGTTGAATGCATTTCTTTCCTCCCTGAAGAATAAATATCATCTTGAAGTAAAGCCCTAAAAGACTTTATTTCTGAAATGTACTTTATAACAATAGATTTTAATTTTAGTCAGTTAAAAATGAGAAAATTAGCACAGATACTAATGATTTACTAACTTCAGCATTTACTAACGAATGCTGCAATTGATGCTAGCATCTATTTCCTGGTAATTCTACATAACTATTTGACCACATATACAACACTAAACATTCCTCCTTTGATTGTTAGTTGAATTTTATATATGTAAAAACATACTAATTTGAGAAGTTGATATCACAACAAAAAAATAACCTTCCCCATCCTAATTTGTCACACAAATTAAATATATTGTTGGAATTATATGGAGTTGAAGATTCCAAAAAAAATCCATGTATTATTTAATGATTTATTGAAACAGTTCTTTAAAAATATGGCGCTTAGTTTCCCTTCTCTATTCTTTAGCTGCTGTCAACACCTCTGAGGATGCATCAGTTACCAGTTCAAACCCGATTATGGTCAAATTCAGCTCTAAAAATTGAACAAGATCTAGTCAGGTCAGTTCCTCACATATTTGCAGGTTTTTGTCCCTACTAGTTGTGCTGACTGTCCCCAATAAGTGCAGATTGCTGCAAACTTTGTAAAAATAGGCAAAAATATATTGTGGCGTGATCTTTAAGTTTAGACAGCTATATCATTTTCAAACAAAAACATTTTAGTTGAAGAATCAACTTACTGGTACCGTATTTGGACTTTACCACAGCAAAGAAATATCATTAAATAAAAAACATTGTGCTGTTATTCCACAATAATAGAATGCATTTCAGGATTTGAATTTGACTTTAAATATTAAAATCTGAATGAAACTTTTGACATTTTTCTGATGGTGGAGCTGATAGTTTCATCCTGCCAGCTTAATCCTTTAATTTGCCTTCTGAATCTCCAGGCATCACTCACAGATAGATCACCATAACCTACTGTGCAGCTAAGATGTTCAGTAGAACCTTTGATTTATAATTTCAGTCTGTAAGTACATTTCTTCCATTCCAACATCTGAGAGTAGCAGCTAAAGGTGGTTCTTCTTGTGAGCAGCATGTGCATGAGGGATTGAAAAATAATAAAATGAGAAATGTCTCGTTTCAGGTGATGATATTGCAGTCTTGATTGATGCATAGTTCTGCCTCTACCGAGGAATCAATGACATGGTTGCCGGTATGAATCAAGCTCACAGCTGTCAGGACAGTGAAGCACAGCTTGGCTAAGAACTGAGACAGGTGGATGGATTGTTTTAAGCAAAATTAAACAACTGTGGATTGCAAGACATATTGAAATGTTTATTTTATTTTATTTTATTTGGTGAGGGAATGATGACCAAAACAGAGGCTGAGTAAACATTTTGTCTTTTTCAGGGAGAGATTTTCTAAATAAAAATAATTTTTATTTGCATAACATTCTTAGTTAGTGTAAAATGTAAAAACTCTTAAGCAATTCTTAAACAAAAATTAATGAAGGTAGGTTTTTAATACATAGGAATTGATACAAGAAACACTGAGAAGTGAAGCCCACTTCTTTTTCTCTCAATCACTGCTTCACACTGTCTATTAACTGTCTTAAAATGAAGGAAAGCTATTATAGAATCAAGAAGTGTATGTCATAAACTAAAGAGCTCCTTTTATGACGTCTTGGTCACTCAAGTATCAATTTTAGCTTTTGTGCAAAATACTGTTAACTGGAAAGCACACATTTATCTGTCTGGGTGTACAGACATTAAAAAAATGCTCTACACTCAATACATTATTTAGTTATAGTGCTTACATGGTTACAATTTTTTTGTCTTACTGGATCACTCAGAAGATAGATAACATATGTTTTACTGCATGCCCCAGGGTTTATCATATGTAATGCATGCACTGCATAGAAAAAGAAAACGTAGAAAGAGTAGGATTCACTCATTTGTGACTTTCAAGTAATTGGCCAAAAGTGTCTGTGTTCCTGTTTCACACTATGTGTGCTCCAAATGCAAATCCTGAGAGGAAGCTGTTCAGTCATCTCTGGATTTTAGTCGGTAAAAATACTTCTTGAAACAATGAGTAAGCATTGTTTCAATAAAAGAAGGGATTGGAAAAAAACTCTTTCTTCTGTGTCTATTAAAAAAAAAATCTTATGAATGAATCTGCATACACTCATCTTTGATCTTGTGATTGTCATATTTTTAAAATCCAAATTGAAAAAAGTGTCTCATGCGGTGGATCATATAGAAGTTGCTGCAAAAGGGCAAGTTTTGTCCAAATTTATGGTTTCATTCTTATTTTCATCAAAACACAAGGAAAAGCCACAGTGGAAATTGGCTCATTTTTAACAATTTGGGAACACTGTTCTCACATACTAAATAGATTTATTTTTACATGCTCATAATTAATGACAAAGGCAAATTATTCATTTTATCATATTCAGATACTGACTTTATATCCAGCAAAGTTTTAGAAGAACAACAAAATAAGATATTTTGCATCTGCCTTTTGAAAGTCTCCTATTTTGCTTCGCAAGCAGATACATCTTCAGATCCCACTACGCAACATTTTTTTTTTTTTAGAAATGAATGCTCTATGGAAACAGTCAAATAACAGCAAGCCCAGACCTTGGAAACTGATGCTCATTTTAATATCTGGGTTTCAGTATTACCACCAAATTATAAAAACAGGTGCTCATCATTTTGCCATTTTTCCTTTCCAAAACGTTTTGGCCTTTTTGTGCCAACTCTTTTTCAGTCCTAGCAGGATACTCCTACCATGCCTTGATTGCACCTACACCAAGTACACGTTGTACTTTCAATCAAGTGACTTACATCAAAAGATTAAAAATTGGCTTTTGCAGAGAAATACCTTTATGCCACTCAAACAGATGACATCTTTGTGGCTTCTAACTAAATTGTAATTTGTTGCATTTTCATTTACTTCTCTTTTTCTCTGGTTTTGTGTTATTCGTTATGCCAATATTCTTAATAACATACCTTTCCACTCTTGACTACATTGCAAGTTAAATTTTCTTTGTCTGCCAAACTTAATGCTAATAATTATATAAATACTAGGGAATTTAATTATATTTGATATTTGGCCATTTTCAAGGTTATATATATTTTTTTCTAAGAAATTCTTTAAATACTGAAAACAAATGAAGTCTGTTAGTTTTGTTAAAATCAGTTTACAATATATACAGTTAATGTTTATAAACCTGGTAAATTTAAATTTAAATCATTTTAATTTGCCCAAAAGATAGGTTGTCATAGGAAATGAGAAATATGAAATTTCTAAAAAAGCACTAATGAAGTTCACGTTCTGTTTTGGTGTTGTTAAAATTTTAAAAAGGTATGCCAGAAAAATATAGCCTTCTCAATAATCACTGAAAAATTATTGGCATTCAAACAATCAAATCCTTTTTGTAATTACTGAGCAGTTATTTACATATTTCATTTGAACCACATAACACATCTGCTAATATTTTATGCCTTGAAATTAGTTTGTCTAGACTGACAAAAAAAAACAGTTTCTTTATTTAAAAAAATGTAGTAGATCTTTTGTACAATTGTCTGTGTGGCACATATGTTTATTCAGTGGAGATGTTTTCATCAAACAGCTTCTGAAGTCAAAGTTGAAACGCAATCAGATTCTTTGCATCATTACAACATTCATTATTCTTTTAGGCTCCTCATTTAGATCATGTTGTGATAGATCCCTAACAGGAATCAGATCTCACACATACAATCTGTTACATAGAAGCTGAAGCCTTTGATTTTGTTCCCTGTTGGCAACATCAGCTTGAATTTTGGGAGTGTGTGAATCCTAACAGAAGGGTCAAAGCTGCAGTGGGAAACAACATGTGTGGGACACATCTGAAAAGATTTTCAGCTTTGATATTCAGATCAGCCAGTGCCCTGCTGAAAAGAGGCTTAGTATTGCCACAAACTGGAGTACATGCATGAAAAGGCATATTGACTCTGTACCAACTAAGCACACGCAGAGGTGTGATTGCTTTAATCTCACTTAATGACTGAGAGTAGGACCAAGGTTGAGGTTTCATGAGTATAAATGTATAATTTTGAGCTACACGGTGCTCAATTTATTCAGAAAATAAAAGAAACTCATCATTCCTTTGCCATTTCCTTTCTGGATTTTGTCCAACTCTCTTAACAATTGGGTTATAAAGGAGTTGATAAACTCCTTGAGGTTGTTTATAGATGCATCTATTTACTCACACATTGCAGGTAATCTATGTCTGAGAACTTTTTATATTGGTGCACATTAAAATCTTTGAATACAATTTAACTTGTTCAAACATGTAATTTGTATCAAAAAAATATCTATTTAGAAACAAGTTTCCTACTGAAAATGAAGAATAAAGATTTCCTGTTTGAATTTAAATATGTTTTTCAGTAATTTGCCTGTTCTCTTTTTTCATCTCTTGCTCCTGTTTTGTCTTTTTGCATTTTTAATCTTTACATAAAACCTGGGGTCCACTTGCATGAAAAGCAACCATCCATGCATCCCTTGTTCATGCCTGCTTACCCTTGCTGTGAGCTGATTTCTTTTTCTACTGGCCACTGGGTGAGAGGTGGGGTCAAGTCAACAGTCCATCACAGGACAACATAGAGAGACTTTGCTTAAAACCTGATCAACCAGCAGCAAATGCAAATACTAATTGTTACCTGGAAATCAGTAGTGTAGCTCAAGACATGACAGGATTTCAGTTGTAAATGATTAAAAAATACTTACATTTGAGCATAATGAAATTTGACTTCTTTTTATTTGTTCTCAAAAATATTTTACATCTTGAGAACTTCTAGCAATGTCTCTTACAACTGGAAGAAAATCTGTACACCCTTGTTTTGCCCACCTATTCATTATATGCATAGGTCAGCTGAGCTAATTTGTGAATAAGACCCCCACTGTGTTGTCAACTTTCTAAAAAAACCACCATGAACTTTTTCTGCAGTTTGGACTACATTAAATCTTATATCGGACAACGTTAAACAGCTTTTGATCCCCATGTGCATCATTGAGTACCAACAGTTGATTACGATTCAGTCGGTTCACTGGTTTCTCCTGCTTAAATGACTGTGGTAGTTCCTGACATTTACAGTCAAGGATGTCCGCACAAAGGCTGTAGTTTTGGAGATGCTTTGACCCTGTAGTCTATCAATCAAAATCTGGGCCTTGTCAAAGTTGGTCCAATCCTATACTTACCCATTTTTACACTTCCAGCACATAAACTTCAAGGACAGAATCTTCAATGGCTCTTCAATATATCCTACTGACAGCCAGGTGCTATAACAACATAATCAGTGTTTTTCCCTCCACCATTCTGGGGTCAGTAAATCTCTCTTTTCTATAATGTATAAAAAAAGTTATAATTTTCCTGCAGCATAATTACTGAAAAGCTTATCAAGAGGACATATTCATGTTTTAAACAAATCAGAGTAATAACCCTTCTATAATTTTCATATCATATTTAAATTTACTTGTTAAGGTTTCACCCACAAGAATTTTAGCAATAACGGATCAGTATTGTCTGCTCCCATCTTCTCATTGTTTCAGTCTAATTTCCCTTATCTAACCTAACTGCCCTCTACTTTTCCTGGTGGTATCTCATTAGAATACCTATTGGTCTATTTATAAACAGACTGACGTCAGTGGGAGAGTTTTATTGTTAGCAAAGCCAAAAATTGAGTTACTGCTTATATTGTCCCATGATATATGTTTCTGACCCACAATGAGACATGTAAGAAATTTTTAATTTAAAGAAGGGGTTACATACGTGTGCATAGTCCTTCATAACAGTCCTCACATTGCAGACAAGTAGATTTTCTCTGTAAGAATTGGTTCTCTCCACGTGCATAATATCATGCATGCTGAATTTATAGTCAAAACGATCAGGCCTCCGGGGCTCAAAGGGCTGGCTTAGCGCCTCTCTGCACAGCCTCAGCTGCTATGGCCAGCATACGCTTGTGATTGGCTTGACAGCTTCATTAAAAAAAGAGAAGGTGATTGCTTTCTGTTCCATTCTCGCAGCATGCATGACTAACCAGGCTCAGCTGTCAGTAGGAGGGACCCACTCGAGTTTCTTTCCATTGGGTTTATGTCAGTTTTAATACAAAGCTCTTACATAAGGATGGCTGTACCTTTCACTGCTATCCTGTTATCTCAGGATTTTATCAAAGAGGTTCACTGTGTTTACATGCACACAAAAGAACAAAATTATTAACAGATCCTTCTAAAAGTTATTGTATCCCTGGAACTTTTTATTTGGGCACTTTGAAGAACTACAGCCACAATTTTTTATGTATTTTACGTGAAATAATTTTTGCATATTCGATGGAAAAAAATGGATGCATGGTTTTCAAAATATATGCACCAACAAATCTCAAAACAGTGTTTTTACATTTCTATTCAACCCTCTATTTTGAGACCTCAGAATAAAATTCATTGCAAACATTAATGAACAAACTCCATCATGAAGACTAAGGTGCATGTCAGATAGACCAGGGGAGAGGAGGAATAAGCTATAGACCTACATCAGAAGCTTTAAACATTTAATCACCCTGACCACACAATGCATCATGCTGTGGTTATGCATTTATTTAGCAGATGCAGAAAAGTGAAATTAAGGGAAATTAAGGGGGGAAAAAAACAATGACAAAAAAGCTCATAGTTAAATGGTATAGATAAAATTGTATTCCTGAGTATAATTACTCCTTCATACTCCAGAAATTATGTTGGACATTTGAGTGAAGGCTTGAAGAAGGCTTGAAAATTGCAGGTCACAGATACTCTCTATCCAATTTGCCTGAGCTTGAGCATCACTACAAGAGCAAAAATAATATAGTCAATACCCCCAATGACTTCCTGATGTAATTTCAGTGGCAGAAGGAACTTTGAGCTAAAACAGAGCAATAAATTCACTGTTAACAGGAAACAACCTAAATGTTTCAAACTTCGCTACTTTTTCAACTAACATCTCTTAAATATTTTTTTTTTCTTTTGTTGTTCTTTTAGGACTTTTGGTGCAGGCTTAGCTGTCAATCTTTATTTTTTTATCTGCATAGTTTCACTAAGAAACTCATTTAGTCCTTATCCTTAATATTAAAGCACAGATCTAATCTCCTTAGCTTGTTCTAGCTTTTTCTGACTACCATAGGAAGTAAGGCCTGCGTTTGAAGAAAAATCAAAGTTTGATCTTTTTTTCTAATCATGCAGCCATTACACAGTTGATTACATAGCTCTATCTAGCAAAATACTATTTTTTTTTTCCATTTACAATTTACATTTCTCTAAAGGGCTATTGAATGTTGAAGCTACTGTCTTTGATCATCACAGTCAGCCATCAGTTGAATGATTTTCAGAGATCTAGTTTCACTAAAGTGAATTTTTCAACTTTTCTCATAAAGTTAACCATAATTGCTGACAAATTGTCTCAGAAGTGTGGCTCTGACACAATTTAGTTTTAAAACAAGAATATGTGTTAAATTTCCATTTCTGATGTACAGAAAGCACAGAAACATCTGGAAGATGGGTAGGTCCTTTCTGTGGATTTAGCAGAGCCACACCTCTGACACAAGCATAAAATGTAACATTTTTATCCTTTCTTTTTTCTATTTAATGCTTTTATTTGCATATGGAGGATTTAGAATTGGAAATGTATGTGCATGAGTGGTGAGAGCCAAAAATATTGGATTCTTGCTGACAAAAAACAGAAAAATGCAGGTTACAGGGAAAAAAAAGAATAGTGTAAAAATTTGCCACTTTATTTCAGCAAGCTACTCGCATGCCTGCAGAACCATTCTCAGAATGACATTTGTTGTTTGCACAAATTGTTGTTGTTCATCTGCATAATCTACAGACCACAATGAATACTAAAAGACCAGCAGTCTTTTAGAGAGGTTTAAAACGTGCTGATCACTCAAAGCAATTTTATGGCACAACACTCAATCACCACTGTGCTCTCTCATACATGCTCAGACATCGGACAGCAGATCAGTGTAGATTGTGGGGTTCAATGTCATGCTTATGGAAACTTTGATATGTGCTGGGAAGAAGATGGAATCAAACTCACAAGCTCCTGATTGCCAGAGAACTACTTCTTCCACCCTTCCTGCTGAGCAGCAGTGTGCATGATGTATTAGCCTAGTTTTATCTCCTCATATTTATGGTAATATGCAGGAGAAGTTGATTGCAAAAAGTGATCAGATGCATTGCTGCTTAAATTGTAAATGTGCTTTAGTGACAGAGAATGTATGATTATTTTTTAAGTGTAAAACATAAATAATTCAGTCTGTTTCTATACTATTTTTCGAAACATATAAGGTTTTTAAATCCACTTTTGTTACACTTACAGTTTATATTTCTCGAGACCAGCGGTCTTTCAGATGCTGCTCTGCTTTAGCACACCTGCCTCCAACATTAGCTCATAGCTCTACAGAGATTGACTGCAGGAAACTGAGGCAGTTTCAGGGATGTGGGTCCAGGGACACGTCTGAAAGATGCAGGCCTCTCAACGTATCTATCGATGCACGTCAAGGGAAACAGACATAAAAACAATTTTGAGGATTTACGTGCTGCTACGAAGTGCAAATTTTTAACATCAAGCTCAAGTGTGAGAAA
>CAEGAE010093649.1:0-51256 GCA_903067095.1 Girardinus metallicus | reverse complement strand
TAGGCAATTTGGGGTTAAGTGCCTTGCCCAAGGGCACATTGACATGGGGCAGGAGGAAGCTGGAATTGAACCTACAACCTTCCGATCACAAGACAACTACTCTTCCCACAGAGCCACAGTCGCCCCTAATGACTAATGACTCATCGTACTTGACACCACTGTTTCCTTTCTTCCCAAGAAATTGAAATCTGTCATTTTGACTTTAAAGCAAAATAAATCTGCTCTGCTGATCAAGTTAAATCCAAACATGACATTTAGTCAGAAGAAAAACTGTTTTTTGTATCTTTTTAGCCGTTTAGTTTTTCAAGAAACTGCATCTTTTTATTCTTGTATAATTCCTTTATTTTTTCCACTTGCACCTCACAGAGCTGACAGTAATGTGCTTTCTTCTTAAATCAACTGTTCAGATCTGATAAGATGGATGTGTTTTATATTTTTTGCATTAACCTCTCGTCGTTCAGAACTCCTTGTTTAACTCTGCGAAGCGTTTTGCTCCCGCCACACGTTTTCTCATCTCAAACTTTTGAGGGTGGTTGTCATATAACAGCAATGAAACTAAATTAAAAATGAAAAATAATAAGGACGAAGGTACTAAGAACATTTTGTATTTGGAATTTCATTACGTCATTGAAATTTCTCTTGTAACAACTAAGTTTACTATTCTCAAGGAACGAATATTCTTCATGCTCTTCTACATCTCCTTATTTATAATAATAATGATAATAGTCTAGTAATAATTAGGAATCTTTTGCAAGCTAACAGTAGCACTTTGTTTTTCTGAATCCTCGGCATACCTGGAGGTCTTTATTTTCACTGACGTAATTATAAAAACATCAGTAAAGGAGAGGAATTTTTGCCGAGTTCATGCAGATTCATCGACTAGCTTGAATCGTGTTTTGACCCAGGTCCGTGTGGAAGGTTTCGATTTGCCAGAGTTCAAACTTCACTGCAAAAATGCAGTGGAGTTATATATATATAACTCCACTGCATTATATATATATAACTCCACTGCATTATTTTTTTTTTTTCTTTGCAAAATGAAGTCGTTCCTATTTTAATCAGAAAGAAGAAGTGAAAGAAAAGCATCCAGCAGCTGGCGGCGTTCTCAAGCCCCCACCGCTCCCAGCAGGCTTATTCCAGTTCTTAGATTCTTTACTTTTCTGCTCGATATCTCTTAACCCTACCCCTCGCTTCAACCGTAATCACAAACTACATTAGTTTGTGATGTGGAAGGCACAGCTGAGAGAGTTAATGAGTAACGGTCAAACTGGCCGCTGGGGGGTCTGGAGCTCGATGACACCAATATTTGTCCAACGGTGAGAACAGAGAAGAGATTGGATGCGTTTCATTTCTGTGTTGGACGGCTGGAAGTGGCAAAAATCTGAAATGCCTTCAGACTGTGGAGTGTCGGAGTGGTGACTGGTAAACGGCTATAGCTAGCACGAGCTAACTGCTAGCTAGCCACGGTTGAGCTTAGTGTGTGCTCTTTCTCACAGTATGAAAACCAAACTTTTTATTGGTACATATGATATATTACTGAGACAGAAGACAAGCAGGTCTTGTTTTCCATTCAAAAATTTGTCGGTGTGATTTTGTTTTGGTTGAAAAAAAAATTGGTAAATGCCGAGAAGAGCTATGCTAACAGTGGAGTATCTGGTTTATTTGTTTGTTTGCCACAGAGAGTTTAAATGTCACCATTTCTGAAGCAATTTTATGTTAGAAAAAAACTCATTTATTTAACCAAAGTGCGGTACAGAACTAAAACGGATCCACCCAAGATTTAGATAGGAAGAAAACAGAGGACAAAAACCAGCACAAGCAGAAATAAATCATGTTACAATGACTAAAGTAAAAGCAGAAATGGAAATAAAGCAGCTCACACTGTGAAAATAAAGAACCAAGTAAAGAAGGCTTTTAAGAGAGAAAAAAAGAAAACCCACACTAATGTTTAATGGCAATCTTTCCCATAATCTCCAAGACTGAAAAGGCTCAATCTCCTTTGAGCTTCGGCCTTGTTTTTGACAACCATCATAAGCCGGTCAGCTGATTTAAGGGCCAGATGTGAAACAAAAGGAGAGCTTTTGAGAAGAAAGAGAACCGAGACATTTAAAAACCAAGGGAAGGAATTTCAAACAATTTCTTTGTCACACAGAAATTGTGTGACAAAGAAATTATTTGAACAGGCGAGATTGGTTTTCCTCACTGGTACTTGAAAAACCACCAACATCGCACATATTTTGACATATTGCTTAAATTCAAATGAATTAGTAAGGCATACATTTCAAAATGAAAGTTAGGCTGATTTAGGAGCCAATGGTTTATGTCCAACCAAGTTGTTGTTATATTTTGATGTCAGTTCTTCAGGTTATATTGAGTGAATACAGACTTAGTACCTGATTTAAAAGGTTTTGTCACAGTCAACAGTTAATCATTCAGTTTTGTCAATAAAAATGTTGATAGGGTTAGGGTTTTTTTCCATTTTATGGGAGAAATATTGCAAACATCACATTTACTAGCCTGGTAAAAACCATCCCCTTGTTCTACGCTTGGCTTCGTCCAGACGCTCTGGATTCTTTGGCTATTGAAAACGATTGCTTGCTGTAGATGTGGATTCTGTTGACGTTTTAAATTTTACCCAACTGCTGCGCCAGTTCGACACTACGAAGCTCACTGGAGACTGCGCGCGCTGCAAACGACCATATCAGTAGCATAAAATCTGCTTTTCAATTTTTTGAAGACTTCTGTTAGCATCTCGTGGCCTTGAGCTTGTTTAGCTAGCCAACGGTTCGTTTTGAATGTCTCCCATCTGTAGATTATGTGCATCTCCTGAGAAGCTTCTGCTGTCTGCTCTTTTTAGGCCCCAGGTAGTGGATTTGACCTCAACACGGCGATCCCGCTCACTTCAACAGACAGAAGCACATAAGACAGACCTTCAAAATCCTAAATGACGTCTGAAAAATGTAAAAAGGCCATTAGCGCCAGCCAAATACAGAATATATATATATATATATGTATAAAAAGAAAAGCTAAATGATGATGTTACAATCATCATCGAATATTCATGGTAAAGGGTCGTGTTAATGTAATTTCAGTCTGGAGAGACTCAGACAGAGAAAAACAGCGATTAAAAGGGCTTATTGACATGCATGAATTAAATTGTTTGGTGCTCGGGCCCCGGCGGAGGACATCGAGCTGTGAATTGCAATAAGCTCGGATCAGCATTCCTGATGCTGATTAGGAATGTCATGCCCCGGGGCCCGAAGCTGGTGGTGGAGGTCGGTGAAGGATGGGTGCCTGAAGAGCCAGGAGAGTGGAGGTGGGGAAGGGGCGGAGGCGGGTTGAGCGCGGCTGGAAAGCAGAAGATGCCGTGGATGGAGGTCCTTATCAGTGGGAGCTTGGTCGGTGATTGGCCGTCACGTGGCTTGGTCCGGCGTCGATAGGTCGACGACGCTGAGCGACGACGGTTTTTGAAGAGTCAGGACACGGTTCTGGTTCAAAAGCACATTCAAAACTTCGGTTTAAGTGGTGCTTTAAATTGAAATAAATAGTAATACTTTAATTAGAAACAAAGTTAAGTGCAGAAGTTAGACTGCAACAACCGCAGCGTACTGGTCAGCTAAATGCGTTAGCGACCCCGCCCTGCTCCGCTCCTGTCACTCACACATCCCAGGTGATTTACACGTGACTGCAGTAACGAGATGAGAAGATGTTGAATCAAAGCTAAAAACAGGAGAAGTTACAACGCTAAATCAAATGGTGGTCTTAGAACAAAAGCAATAACATTTTATTTAAAATATTATGTCAGGGTTTACTTCAGGCTGAGGCCTGTAATTAAAGTTAATCTGTTGGGTTGGAACACAAAATCTATGGGCTCGGTTTGGGTCGGGTTGGATTCTCTAGGATCTAAACCAGCGGTGCCCAAAGAGGGTCCTGGAGGGCCGGCGTCCTGCATGCTTTAGTTCTCTCCCTAGTAGTAGCAACAACCGTCTCAGCAAGTCCATGTTCTCCTTGGGCCTCCAATGAGCCATCATTGGATCCAGGTGTGTTAAACCAGGGAGAGAACTAAAACGTGCAGGACGCCGGCCCTCCAGAACCCCCGTTGGACACCACTGATCTAAACTCTAGTGCAGATTTAGTGCAGGTATATTTTTCCATTTTTTTCCACTGGTTTGTGCCTTACAAACAACAGGGAGTATAGAAACCCTCAGAGTTTCCAAGGCCAAAAGAACAAACAAAATAGACCACCATTATAGCTAAAACACACACAAAAAACTCCAATTACTAAACTCCTGGTCCAGCCACAAAACAGGGAAGAAGTCAGTCAAAGGACAATGGCAGAGAACCCCAACCGAACTCCCCATCTAAGTAGTGAACACACTGAAGTTCAAATGTCACTGAAGCTCTTATGCAGTCCACTGATGAGGGGGAAGTGGTTCCAGGTGTGTGGCAGCAGGTTTGCAAACAAAAAGGAGCAAAGGTGGAACCCAGAGAATGAGGACCCCTAGAGGCCAGAGGCCATAACAGTAACTGAGCGGCCTACATCGGCGCTGTGCCTGTGGAGGGTCTGTACCCTCTGCACTCTGTTCCTGCACGCTTGGGTCCGTCCGTTACCATTTCTGCTCTGCTTGTTGCGCTCTGTGCTCGGTTTTGTTCTCGGCTGCTTCGGCCTCTCTGTTGTGACAGCGACAAGAACTTCTGATGCACTAAAGCACAATGAGATGTAAGCCTTTGGGGTCTTTTCCGAATTGAAATGACATTGTGTGTGTGTGTATGTATGTGTGTGTGTTGAGGCCTACCGTCATTAATGTTCTGGGACCCCGGCCCAACAATTGAAACCTGTTGTCTGTGGGACCAGAACTGGCCCCGGTCAGTCGGTTTCATGTGGGCATGAATGGACCCGCTCGCTGTGCCAAACATGCACACAGAACTTCTCCAGCAAAGCGGCGTGGCCTCTCTGATGTGGAGCTAAAGGTTTTCACCGTTCCAGTCCCAGAAACTGTCGGGTCTGCACAGACAAATGAAGTTTGTTTTCTTTTTCTTTTTTTTTGTTTCACACCTCATTCCCTCCACCTGTGAGAAATGAGACCTTAATGATCCTGTGTTTCATATCGTTGCTTGTTTTTCTTCTTCTTCTGTTTCCTCCAGCTGTCCTTGTGCGATTCTTGACCAGACGCTTCATTGGTGAATACGCCTCGAATGCAAGTAAGTGTTTCCAGATTGCAGAAAGCTTTCTGCTTTTAAAAGCTTTAGTAGAAGACCGTAAATACCTACTGCTGCTCTCAGATACAGATCGGTGGAGGCCGTTTCACCTCTTTATCGTTTTGGTCGTTTCCTTTCACTGAAAAATGTTTCTTATCCAACCTGAAACCTGATGGCCGAAGGTATTTTTATTTTTTTCTGATGGATTTTTATGACTTTTAAAAATTACCAATCAAACAGAAACTGCTCAGAATTAATTCGGTGTGATCATTTCATAATCTCTAATTTTCCCAAAAACCAGCTGTACCAAACAATCACGATTAATGGGAAATGTCATTATTTTAGTTTTTTGCCTGCCCGTCAAAAAACTCCCATAATATACAGTTAACTGGAATTATACAAAACATTTGTGCATTTTTAAATATTTATTTGACTTATCTATTAAAAAGTACCCAAAAGCAATAGTGACAGGTAGAAACTGGCAAAGTGGAAAAATGTACTGAATTATACATTTATCTGATGACTCTGCACCAGTACAGCAACACCTAAACACGCCCACAGCTTGGTCAAACATGTAGAAACGACTTTAATTTGTTTAGTGAATGAAATAAAGAAGCATAAATGTGAAATAAACATTAAGAAACTGACAAAAACAAAAGGTTGACTACTTTCTGAACTTCTTTGTAAATGCAATTAGGAAATCTAAATACATTGTCAAATAAATAATAAAGCATGAGGTCGTGCAGAGTACAAAGCACAGAATTAGACTGAATAGATCTACCCTTATAGATCAGGAACACTGTCACTGATACCTGAGACCGATATTAATATCGGATCGGTGCGTCTCTATTTAAAATCCATGCAAACAAACAAGATTGTAGTTAATTTGTAAAGGACAAATTCAAAATGTATGTCACTCACAAACATAAAATGCACAAATCAAACAGAATAAAGCTGTAATGATATTTATGCCAATAGGTTTTGTCCTTTTTTCTCTGTCTTGCGTCTCTTTTACAGACTCTTTGTACCATAAGAGGCTGTCGATCGACGGCAGGCAGCTGAATCTCGAAGTGTTTGACCCCTGCTCTCAGGTACGGCTCACGTCTCAAAGCTACGATACGGAGACCAGGTTGTACTTCCCTGTTTGGATTCTCTTATTTTCAGCCTTCATTACTGTAGATAGACAAAAGTCAGCTTCTAGGCACTATTTTTTTTTTTCAGCCTGGACATAGTAACACCTGGAACAGATTTAAGTTTTTTTTTTCACATCCCGAAGACAAAACTTCAAATCATTCTACAAATCTGAAAAGTGTGGCATGTACAGGTGAAATCAGACCTTTACGTACACCAAGTACAAAGACACACACTTAGTAAAATCAGACCAAAGTTTTCTTGTTTTAGATCAGTTGCATTTACCAAAAGTATTTCTATTTGCTAAATGCCAGAATAATGAGAGAAGATTTCAGAGACTTATTTATGAATGTGTTCAAAATCACAAGCTCACATACAGAATGATTACCGTCTCTTTAAACAATGAGGGAACGCCCAGTTGATGACGTGGTGAGGAACTGGTGCACTTCATAACATTTATACAGTTCAAAGGCAATACTGACAAATATAGAGGAAATGTATGTAAACCTCTGGTTTTAAAAACATTAATAAGTAAACCTTGATTGATTGATTTGGAAGTTGCTTCAATATTTTCCCATAATGTCTGTTTTTTCATAATGTCATCTATTTCACAAAGTGCACCAGCCCCTCATCACGTCATCATCTGGGCTTCTCCTCGTTGCTTGAAGAGACAGTAATTATTCTTTATGTGAACTTCTGATTTTGAAGACGTTCATAAATAAATCTCTGACACATTCTCTCATTATTGTGGCATTTAGCAAATAGAAACTAACAGAAGTATTTTAAAGTCTATTCTCTGAGTTAAAGGGTAATAAAAGGGTCAAACATCCAAAGGGGTTGAATACTTTTTACAGGCACTGCGTGGTTGTAAAATGCGAAAACAATAGTGTGTTTGAATACTTCTACACGGTGCTGTATGTAGCTTTCAGACATGAAAATTGCATAACACACTCATAGAAACTCTTCGAGCTAATAACATGTTTAGAATACAAAACTGAGATAAAGCTAGTTTCTTTTTCTTTTTTTTAACTCTGAAACTGTAATTTCAGAATAAAAGCACATGTCCCCCTGTCAGCAGAGCTCCGAGGCCCGGTGCATCCTGGAGGAGCCAGTGGACTGGGCAGACGGCTTCGTGGTGGTGTACAACATCAGCGACCGCGCTTCCTTCATCAACGCCAAAAGCATCCTGCGGCAGATCCGGGAGACGCGCACCGACAGCTGCAAAGGGTCAGAGGCAACACAACTCAACACGGCCACAGAGAACAGTAGTTCAGAAATGACAACACGCTGACGTCATGTAGCTGTACGGAGCTCTGACAGCTCAGAGGTTTGTTTAGCAATGAGGCTTTTCCTGCCAGCCTCTAATTGTTTTACAGGTAGAAATATGTCCTAATGTAAACATCTATGGAAGTTCTGCTCTGGATTTGAGAGCGCAGAACGTGTTGGGGTCACTGTAGAGAAGAGGTGCACATGTCTGCTAAAAAAGTCAAAAATTTACAAATAAAAAACTTGAACATTTTTGAGTTTGAAAAGCCAAAAGTTTGCTAAAATACCCCTTTGAAAATTTGAGATTAATCTTTGAAAATCTTTAGGAAAAACCCAAACTCAAAAATATCCATGTTTTTCAAAAGTAAAAAAAAGACGGCAGACTGTTTTATTGACGAAGAAAATATAAAAGTGTTTTTAATTGACAAAATTTGTAATGTACTACAAAATGAACAAAAGCTAAATTAAGAATACAGAAACACTAGGAAACAGGTGGGTCAATTCTTCTGTGTGGTTTGACTATATTTCTAACAGCAACCCTCCAGTTGCTACAATTGGTTGCAGAAATCACTTTCCCAAAGCTGTTCAGGGAGAAAAGTCATTTTTAATGTCAACTCCTAAAAGCCAGGGATGCACCAATTTGAAAATTTGGGTTGATATCCAAATCCAATACTAATATTGCTCTTATGGTCGATAACTGATATTTTCCGTTGTTACATATATTTCAATACTGTTTCAAAACCTTTGTAATAAAAAAAAAAAACCCCACCACAAACAGGCGGCAACAAGATGAAAATAAGTATCGGTGGTTCACATCAGCCCAGTTTTATTTATGGGGCCGACACCAATTTGTTAAAAAATTACAGCCAATACTGATATTGGTGCCAATATATTGTGTATCCCTACTAAAATCATGGCATACTTGTTTATTCTTTTTCTCCTTGTTCTGTCATGAAGGTTGATATTTAACTTGCTAACTGAGACCTGTTGACGTTACTCCTTTGCCATGTTGTAAACCTAAAATACGATGGCGATCAGTTGAGGTATTTGTCGTTATTGTTTTGAAAAATTCCAAACTTGTCCTCATGTGGAAAAAGCACAAAAACATTTGCGCTATTCATAGCTGTATTTTCACCAAACGTTTAAACTGAACATGCAAAGTGAAGATTCCTAAGAAGAAACGTTATTTTTTTGTTGTTGTTTTTGATTCCATAGCACCATATGATTCGCACACAACGTAAATCTTAATGTACAGCGTAAAAGTCACTCTGACGAAGGAAATCGTTAACCAGCCACCTCCAAAGAAACAGCATTTCTTCTCATAGCTAGTCTGTTGGTTTATGGGAGAATATTTAAACAAGGGAAGCGGTGAAATAGTTGGAATTATTTACAAATACTGCACCCAGACATTCCCAAAAAGAAAAAGAAAAAAAATACAGCGGGAAGACGCAACGAAAACAAAAGCTCCACTCGGGTCTTTGAAGATGAACGGGAATCTTTGTGCAGGTTTGAGTTTGTGTAAATTCATCTCACCAACGGAAAGGGAAGAGGAGTGAAGGAGGAGATCACTAACTCATGGAGAAGATGAAAAGAGGATCTGAATGTCACGTTTGTAAGCTGGGGCCAGGGAGGCACAGATCCACTTTTTCCACTTCCGATACCGATATCTGAGGTTTAGTATCCGCCGATACCAATACGATACAGAAAAACAGTGTCGAGTTGACTTAAAAGGGTTCTTCTTTTTTGTTTAAACACAGACAAAAATGTACTGACTTAAATTCTTAAATTAAACACTTAAATTCTCCAATAGCTTCACGAGCTCGGCCAAACGTGTAAAATCAACTTGAATTGGTTCAGTCAGTCCAAGTGACTTGAATTGCACTGGTTCTTCTGTTTGGTCTTGACTAATATATTTCTCAATTTCTAAAAGTGTAGAAAGTTTTAGAAATTGACATAAAATTCTAGCATCCATAAAACAGGATTCTGTTTTCACCGTGTCATCGGTTTCCAGTTCCTAACACTGAACCGTCCTGAATCACATTTCCAGCAACGCAAAATAAATAATAAAAGAAACTGACAAAAACAATAGGTTGGCTATCTTGGTCAAACGTGCAAAACATAAACGGCAACATCTTTCAAATGTTTCAGAAAGTGTAGTTAGGATTCTAAATATAAAGTGAAACAAGAGAACAATGCTTAGAATTAGACGGTAAATTAAGGTACTAATTTTATTACAATTGATAAATGTGGCACAATGTATTTACCTTTTTTATAAACAAACCTTTATAATAATTAGAACCACGTCTGTCCAGAGAATTTTACTGAAAAGCTGACTGTGCTGTGCCAAAAACAACTTTGACTTAACTGATTAAACTTGGCTAAATATAAGCAAGTGTTCTGAAAAACAGTGACCCACATGCTGTTTTAATAACTGAGAGTAAATTCGCTCAATCAAGTGCAGAAAAGAGAAGAAAAACTAGATGCCTTTCTTTTGACACAGCAAATGTGCAAAATTTGTTTTAAAGTTTTGGATCCGCAATGAACAACATCCCTTTCCTACAAACAAAGTAAAATAAAAATGTGATTTTTTTTTTTTTTGGTCATTATCGAGATTGATACAGTTGTTAAGATCGATACCAAGCTAGAACAGCCGCCTCAAACTCAGCAGGGACACATTTTGGGTTCAGAAATGTGTCCAAACATAGGATGTGTAACAATAGCGTCCGTCTAAGTTAACACTCGTTCCCGTTTCAGGGACTCGGACGTTCCCGTGTGCCTGGTGGGTAACAAGCAGGACCTGTGCCACGTCCGGCAGGTGCGAGAGGACGAAGGCCGCAGCCTGGCGCAGGAAACCCGCTGCCACTTCCAGGAGGTGTCGGCGGCTGAGAGCTACCAGGACATCGCTGGCCTCTTCACCCGGCTCATCCGGCAGGTGATGGAGCACCTGAAGTACCGAGCCGACCGCCGGCGCTACAGCGGCTCCAAGTCCATGGCCAAGCTCATCAATAACGTGTTTGGCAAGAGGAGGAAATCAGTGTGACAGTCCCAGCTGGAGTATGACATGAAAACAAAGTCAAGCTGGGTGAACTGGGAGGTTGCTTCTTTTTTTCTTCTTCTTCTTTTCCGACAAAGCCATAGTCGAGGCAAGCAGCAAAGCTGCGTGTTCGCTCAGTACCGTTGAAACGTACTCTTGAACATTTCCACTTGTCACGTTACGGCCACGATTTTAATCTACTTTCTTGGGATTTTGTGTATTAGACGCACAAAGTGGTGCATAACTGTAAACTGAAGCTTGGTTTCTGAATATTTTTTGCAAATGAAACCTCCTATAGGGCCAAACTTGGGTCTAGTCAGAGATTTTCAATTGGATTTAGCTTTGGACATTGACTAGGCAACAGGAGCACCTGAATGTGCTTTGATCTAAAGCAAAACAGCAGCTGTGTTTCCATTACAAATGTCGACATTTCTATTTTTTATTTTTTTTGCTAATGTTGAAAAAACAATCTTGCAATTGCAGTATTTCTGTTAAATAAAAAAGAAAAAACGCATTTAAATCACATGTGAATAATTATGTTCACGCAATAAGTCAATAAAAACACATGCTGCGTCATCATCCTGCTACCACTTCCTGTTGTCTTTTTCCTCTTTTCCCCCAGGGGTAAAATCCGGTTGTTGATCACATTTTGATACAGCCAAAAAACCTCGCCCTCATTCTACAGCAAAAACGTTTTATTAAGGTTTTTTGAAATTGCCATGTTTCAGTTAAGTGAATTAAATTTTATGGTCACTAGTGTCGCACAATGTAGATGGTGTGTTGGTTCTCAGACACACATTGCAGCCAAAAAGTTCAACTTTGGTCTCGTCTGACCAGAGCGTTTTGAACATTTCCTTTCTCCTTTCCCCTTTTGTTTCACAGCCTGCGTTTACAGAGCGTTCGATCCCTGTATCTCCTCCAGAGTTAGAATAATTGAACCTAGAAAAAGATTAAATCACAAACAGGAAGCACTCTGCGTACCACTTACGTGACTCCTGATGGCGGTTGATTGTATGGACTTTATTAAGGGGTATGAATGTAAATGAGTCTGAAACACACTTTTATTTTGTTTTTGTGAACAAATTTGAATTATCTTGCATATTTTTCCTCACTTGTCATTTATAATTTTTTTTTTCTGTTGGTCAGTCACAAACACAGCTGCTTGTTCAAAGGCACTTTATAATAAGCAACATGAATGGTTGACCACAAGGAGTGTTGGGTACCGCTAACTAAAATGTTAGCTGCGCTAACCACAAAGCGCTAATCATAAATGTTAGATCTGCTAGCACTGAAGTTCTATGCCGACACAGTTTTTAGCAGAAGCTAATATAAAATGCAAAATTCAAACTTGTTATTACCAACCATGAGTCAATGACAAAGCATAAATTACAACAAATATCACTCAACAGAGTCAAAATTTGATCATTTGAAGAATTCTTGAATAATTCTCAACTTTAACGAAAGTCTACAAAACAGCAAAGTAAATAAGTGCTTCAGCGTTTATGTGAAAAAATGCATTTAGCTAAGCTAACGACGCTAAATGTTGTCAAAGTTAGCAAAAATGCTGAAAGCCTAATAAAACAATTAGCTCTGATATTAGCGTGCTAGCAGATTAGCAGAATTGTGCCCACGACTGACTGCGAGTAGCAATTAGTGTGTATATACGTCTAGTGACAAAACTCTATAGATCTGCTTCAAATTTCGGCAACTTGTGTAGGCAAGTTGCCTTAAATAAAAAAATATTTACAAATATAGTTCAGAAAACAACCCTGCAATCAGCACTTTTTCTGCCCCAAGTTTTCTTGCTATGAATCCAGTTATTGTCTATCTGAACTGCTTTTTCCAAAAATCTAACTGATACGTACAGAGAAGAAACAAACACCTGCACACATAAAACATGCATGTGCAGAGGACGTTCATCAAACAATCAGAGGCTTATTGATTAGGTCCTGAAGGATCTACAGAGCAGATGGTTGCAGAAATAGAGGCCATAACTCAAACATTTCCTTTCTCAAATTGAAATGCTTCAATTTGCTTCTTTTTGTTTGTTTTTTTCACTCAGAACACGGTTCTTGTTGTAGCTTGAGGCAGTTTTACAACACGACAACATGTATGATAAATGATTAGTGGTTGATAAGCCAACAATAGAAAAATGTCCAAGTCTGGCCAACTCTTAAATTATGTTTTTGCTCCAGATAGGATGGAGACGACAGCCAGCTAACGCTGCAGCTTGCCAAATGTAAAAAAAACCCCTCAAAGTTTGTAGCCATTGTGCACTGCTGGCTGCTGTCCTGTATTATAACTCTTCTTCTGGTATATCAGGGCATTTCCTGCATGGTTTCCCTGTACTGACCTTATTTCTTTTGTAATTTTTCTTAAAGTGAATATTCAGATTTTGGCTGAAACCTGGACAAAATTTAAAGACGAGCGTGTCGATGTGAGATTAAATGTATTTCCTGTCTGGATTAAACTTTTGAGATGCTAGTAGAGAACAACTCGTCATTTAGCAACGTTAGCAACGCTGTGAACTGTTAGCTAAGCGTCGCTATGGGAGGGAGTGACGGGGAGAAACAGTTGGATTTGATGTGTTTTACTGAAAATTATGTATGATAGACATCATGTAAAGGGTTATAAACATACGTTTGTTGTAATGCTACTCCTGGAAAGCTGTAGCGTTGACTGAATGAAGGAGTTGGGTAAAATATGTGTTGTTGTTATGTCTTCTTTAGTGTTTCATTCCTCGATGCAGCAGTGCCAAATGCAATCTTTGACTGAATAAAATTGAACTCAAGGTTCATGTAGAAATATATTTTCTCAAGAATTTTTTTTTTCTCAACAACCGTTAAACATGAGAGTGACCAACCCAAATGATCAACCCTCCACCACCGTGCTTTACAGTTGGTATTAGGTACTTTAGGTGAGATTTTGTGTTTGTTTTTCACCAAACAGGCCACTATCAAACAGCTCTGTTTGGTATCAATACCGGAATTTCTCCATTGTGGAACAAAAAATGAATTTCTAATTCTAATCCCTGATTTCCAAACATCTTAGCTTCTGACTCACAAAATAACAAAGGAGACGGTTAAGCAGCTCATATGCTGGCTTTGATTTATTTGTCAATGTATGTTTATCTCTTACAACAATGAAAGTATGTTGAAATTATAGTTTTTGTTATCAAGTTTAATTTCTGGAAAGCCGTTTAGATGTTTTCTAAACGTACTTTTATGAAGTTTGGCAACCGTCCCGTGGTCTTAGCCAGCGCTCAGGAAGAGCGCGGCAGATGTAGCTGTCAGACAACAGGGAAGTATGACGGCTGTTAGGGCCATTGAAAAAATGAGGAGTAAATTTCCGCCAAAAAAAAAAAACTTATGAGTTTAAAAAGTCAGAAATGTCCGTTTTTATAAAAAAAAAAAAAAAAATCAGATAAATTTACGCCTCTTTTTTTCGATGGTGGTGGCCCAACAGCCCGTCAGTTACCGAAACCACACAAAAAAACTAAAGTTGTAAAGCGCTTTATCAAGTCTGCTAACTCTAAACTACACCACGCCTTGATGGTAGTGTGCGTCGTTGATGGTAGTGTGCGTCGTAGCCACTGCTACAGTGCAGACTGACAGAAGTGGCTTTCAATCGGCATTACTGGTTTTAACCGGCTATTGCCCCGTTAGCTGCATTTCCATTACAAATATGCGCAAATCTTCCTCTATTGTCTACTGTTTAAAAAAAAAAAAAAAAAATCGCAGTTGCGATTTAATGTCATTTAATGTGATTTCTTAAATAAGAAATGGCATTAAAATCACGCGTGAGTAAGTTTGTTCACGCAGCAAGTCATTAAAAATCCCGCGAACATATGTGTGTGTGTGTGTGTGTGTGTGTCATAAATTATATCTCATGTCTATATGAGATATATAACTTTATCATTGCGCCGTGGTGCTTTGGCGCCAAAGCACCACTAACTAAAAGCATAAAACCAAAACAATTTTTTACTGTAGAACTCATACGTTTGAGAAGAGTGAACATCAACATATAAAAATAAATCACACAATTATAAAATATGACAGGTCTCACAGAGGTTTCGATTAAATACCTGGAGCTGATTACGGTGTAAATTATGTGTAATAGATGTGAGGGAGAAACTATTTGCGGATTGTGTATAATAAATGTCACCTTTACAGTTATATTTACTTCACACTAGCACATTATATAGATACAAGCTGCTCCACATGTTGGTTTTGCATTTCAATAATGATTCAGCTGTTAGAGGAGACGGGAGTTTTCACAGTTCGCACAGAACTCATTGTTTTAATCCAGTCAACAAAGAAACTCTGAACAATAATTTAAAACCACTTCCTTTCTCACTTTAACCCTCCAGCATTTTCTTCTAAATTTTCAAAGTCTGACAATTTAGTTATTTTGCATGATTTATTGCGTGGAGGTAATTTCGTTCCATTTCCATGCTGCAATGTTTGATCATATAACATTCTTGTGATATTGCATTTTTTTTTTTTTTTTTTTTATAGTGTGTGTTTTGTGTACATATGCATGTTGGACATTTTCTGTAACTAGTAAAGTAAAGGTTATAAAACGAACGAAGAAAGCCACGTTCCAGTTAAAGACACGAACTCTGATGTTTTTCCACTCGGAGTGAAGTCACCCCTCAGGCTCCCCACGCAATTACAAACGTGTTCTTATATAGAGCGATGCGGAGACCAATGTTCCCTCCGTAAATACTTTAAAAACACTGCTTGTTCCAGAGGAAATTAAAGCTAAACATTTCATAACACGACGGCTATTTTAGTACCTCAGCGGGCTGCGCCGATGCTTTGAGCTTAACTTTAATTAGACGACCACCGAAGGAGACTTTTTTGTTGCAAAAGAGGAATTTCCTGTGTGTTTTTGCTAAAAAAGTAGCCCGACCGAAGGTGGAAAAAGTATGAAGCAATTTCCACAAACAAATGAGTTGAAGGTTTTCCACTAGATGGCATCACAGATATCAAAACTTGTGATTTCTTTTTCTTTTGGAGGGGGGAGTTAATGATTCCTTGCTCTTGGTACTTCATAAACCGTGTAATAGAGTAATTTTAGAGAGGCTCTTTCAAGCAGGAGTCACAGCAGATAAAGTATAACTACATCAATCCTGGCTGCGTTCTACTAAAGAGAGGCCATATTCAGACGTTTAGATGATCTGGACCCCAAAAACGTTTCTTCCTTTGTTTATTTGTCACTTATTTTTGTGCATCGAACGAATCTGAAAATCATTGGAATTGTCTCAGAGGGGCCCAGCAGGACACGATATGAGGGTCAACAAGACGATGAAGAATTACAAGTGGAAGAAAATAACACGGCAGAGGGAAGAAAAAAAAATTAGAACATAAACAGGCCCCAAGAAATGATCTATGGCTCTGTATAAATACTCGCAATTTCCATTTTCCCCCTTCGTCAAATAAATGATCTCCTTGTCTTTGAAAGCAACACAAAGGGCTGCAAAATGAGTTTTCAAAGATTTAGTCACAAAATGACAAAGAAATAGTAGATGTATTCAAAAAACAACTGTACAAAACTCTTCACGCCCCTTGAACTTTTACACATTTAGTCGAATTACAAAGAAACTTCAGTGTATGTATTCTGTTGGGATCATATCTAGTACACAAGACAGAAACTGGTGAAGAATTGTGAAGTGAATATAAAATATAAATAAGTTTTATTGCTTCAACTAAAAAGTGCTGCGTACATTTGTAATTAAATCCACCTTACCCTTAGAAAACATACACAGCGCTGTCAATTTCCTTTAGAAGTCATCTAATTACCAAACAGAGACCACCTGTGTGCAATTATCTATCATAAATCCAGCTGCTTTGTGAAAGCTTCACAGGTTTTGTTGAACAACATTGGAGAACAAATGGCATCTTGAGGAACAAAGCAGACAAGTCAGGGAGAAAGTTGTGGAGAAGTTTAAAGCAGAGTTAGATTACAAAATAAAATGTAAAGCTTTGAACGTCCCATGCAGCACCGACTGCGTTTTCATTACAAATGTGTGCAAAACTTTGTAGATATTCTGCTAAAAAAAAAAAAAAAAATTTAAACAATTTCGCCAGTGCTGTGTTTCTATTGAACAAGAAATGCAATTAAAATCACACGTGAATAAGCCTGCGTTCACACTGCAGCCTGAAGCGACCCAAATACTATTTTTATTTTTTTTTTACCTTAACGACTTGTATCTGACCTTTTCTGAAAAACACAGGTCAGATTTTTTCGTATGCGACCCAGAATATTTGGATGTGTGGTCATGATTTTGTGCCCTGATACACACAAGGGCAAAGGAAAACAACAAACATGGCGGATGATAATGAGGATTAAGATGTTAATGTGCTGCCTCCAGTCAGACAACAGCTTCCAGATCGTAAGCTATGCTCCACCATTGGCGTCCATGTTTACTTCCACAAACACTTTTTAGCACTTTTACTCCTTCACATACAAGGCGCGTATATTCGAAATACATCCGATTTTACACAAAAAAAATCGAATTTGGGTCACTTAAGACTGCAGAATGTAGCCTAAGTTTGTTTACGCAATGAGTCATTTACAAAAAACTGTCATCCTCATACCACCTCCTGTCGTCGTCTTCGTTGTTTCCATCAGCAGTAACATCCGGTTGTTGATCATGTGACTCGTGTAATTCAAAATAAGTATTTCCGTTGCAGTTTTGGAAATACAACAATTTCGATATAGCCGAAAAAAACTAACTCATCCTGGCGCCCAAACCTTAAATTGAAAACCTTTCAATATATTTAAAACCATTTTTTTCTAAATGTTAAATTATGCAATTTTAGGTGAATGGAGACACAGCTTGTTCAGTCCATCATCTAAGCAGCCGGTTCTGGTGTTAACAAAGGCTGTTTATTTACATTACTTTACATTAACAACACTCTCCAGCATTGACCCTCAACAGGTTTGACTGGGAAAATGCGCAGACAAACGTAAGCTTTTGTCTGGTTTATCTAGTTAAAAATCTATCATTTTTAGACGTTTTCAGCTTTTGTCCCATTTTCCAATAAGGCTGTTAGCTTTTCTCACCATGGCCAGGCTATCTTTCTTTTGCTAGCAACAAACTCTTGTGCAGTATGCGCGGCAGCACTTTCATGTTGCCCCCAGTGTACTCGGGCGTGCTTCACTCTCGGACGTCTGTACGTACTCGAGGAGGACTCGGTTTGAACGTGCTTATGAACGCCGCTCATAAACACATCTCCACAAAGGTACATTTTTACCACTGCGTACACAGAAACAATATTCACTCCTTCACTGTTTTGTATGGGACAAGACAAAACAATAGCGTTGAGAGTCAGCAGTGCTAGCTTGACTATGAACAACTCAACTGTCTGCTGACCAGTGCGTGGTCCACAGAATGCACACAGTATGCCTGAGTACAGGAGCATGTGTTTTGACACCACGCCTTGCATCTGCGTACAGGTAAAAAGAATGGGGCGGAGTGAAAGGAGAAAATGAGTACAACAGCTACAGAGGAAATAGTGGATAAAAGAGAAAAGGTCATGTCACCAGTTTTGCCATGTTTTGAATATTTAAAACAAAGAACTAATAAATAATTATCAATTTTCAGCCGTATCGCCCAGCCCTAGGTGACTTACATCTTTTGTTGTTCGTGTGACTTAGTTTTACTTGGAAAACCAAATGAATAACAGAGGCTATTTGCACGCTGTGGAAATGAACAAACTAACCTTTAAATACCACTTGTCTCCTTCAACTTTATGTACACTTTTTGAACTGAGACATGGAAGCATCTAGAAATTAAAAACATTAAACTGGAAAACAACTCAGCCTTAATAAGGAGCTTTGAATGACCTTTAAAATCCTTTAAAGTCTTGTTTTGTATTTGAATCTAGTTCACGTTCCTGACCTGATTTAAAACATCACTGTGTTTAATTTAAAGATCAAGATTCAGCTAGAAGCCTTTAAAGGGACCATTCAAACAGCATAAATGTATTTTTTAATTGATTTTACTGTACATCACCATTTATAATCTAAATGTACATTTTTTTATTATACATCATGCTCAGTTTGTTCTTGCAAGTAAAATTGAAAATATAAAAAAAAAAACATGAATTGCCTTTATAGCCTTTGTTTTCAATTAATGCTAGGCTAAATAAACATACTGCTTGGTGTCCAGCTTAGTGTTATTTTAGCTTGCCATAAAGGTACCGTTTGCAGCAGGTGTTGCCACTTACAGTTCTTACTGTCATGCAATATCAGTGAAACATTGATTTGCTGAAACTGATTATTTATTTTTGGTAACCAGAGAAAAACCAATTGGAACAGTGGCTTCAGATTTCTCTCCTTGTGGTGATTTTCAGCTGAAAACATGATACTTTAAATATAATTTTCATTATTCTGAGATATAATTTGGATAAAATCCCGATTTTACCCATACTGCTTTGTGATAACACAAACGTACATGTTGCCTGCACAGAAACTGTGAATGTTTTTGCCCGAAAAGCTAACATGTCAGAGAACGCACAACAAACGTGGAGAAAAATCCAAATCGATTCCATTTCTTCCTCTGTCTCTGTCGTCTTTTCCTTATGAAGAAAAGCGAGGAATCCAGGCGCACGGAGACGGACGCTCCGGGGCGTGGCCCCTCAGCTTCAGGTCAGTGGTCTTATTTGGCCCCCGTGTGGAGGGACAATTGCTTTCGGCTCGCTCGAGGACGGCCGTCAGAACTGAGGGGACAGGATGCTGCTGAGACAACCCCCAGAGCCAATCAGAAAGCCCATCGATCAGTCTCTCTTCATCACACAGCTGGTGAGCACATCCCCACTCCAATCTAAATCTCAGCAGCTCAGACTGACCGACCGACCGACTGATGATTGGTTGGCTTCCGGAGAAGCGAACCTCCGTGGAAAAGGATCCGCGTTCATTCTCTTCTCATCAGTTCTGGCTGCTGATTTAGCTGCATTAATAAGCATTGGTTAGAACCCAGACTGATTTGCTCATTTTGTTTGAAGAAGATGGACATTTTATATAAAAGTGTGGCGAAACACTTACCCTTTAGATCAACTGTCAGAAGGGCAGAAGGAAACATTTCCTCTTGGAAATCAAAACGCTAAGGGTTGAGGTTTTCTATTTATGTACATTGTACCATATTACATGAGTGAATGGTGATTTATTGCAGAATGCATATGTGAAGCTTTAAAACTAGCTGAGACATTCTTACTCATATTTTGAAAGGTAAAGCCCCAAGTCTTAATAATCATCCAACTGCCTCCTTGAAGAACAAGCTAATATTTTCCAAATGCTCTCTGAATTGTTCATGGCCTGGTTGTATTTACCCAGAATGCCCTGCTCTATAGTCCACTTCAAGTGTTTGGCCCGGTCTACGGTCCACTTGCATCCACATATGCATTCAAACTGGGCCGGGCTTTACTTCAACCAAACCGAGACATTAGGTTTTTAGGCGGACCAGCGTTTGCTTTTTGTTCCACATCAGAGTTTGATTGCGCATTCACACCTCCACACTAAGGCGCAGGGCATTCTGGGTAAATACAACCAAAGCAAATGAACTGGTCTAGCGCTAGACGGAGAAAT
This sequence comes from Girardinus metallicus, assembly GCA_903067095.1. Lineage (NCBI taxonomy): Eukaryota > Metazoa > Chordata > Actinopteri > Cyprinodontiformes > Poeciliidae > Girardinus > Girardinus metallicus. Next base: position 31,032 of record CAEGAE010093649.1, on the reverse strand, counting down.
GGTTTGTGGATTTTAGTCAAAGACGAAAGAGAAATCCTCCGACTGCTACAATCTGACGCCACTCCAATTTTGTTTACATTTTATGAAGAAAGAAGTTGCGCTCAGTGTCTTCTTCAGAGGTTTTCCTGTTGTTTCCTTCAGTGCCACCCTGAGGCAAGGAGGGGAACAAGTTCCTCCAGGGGTTTTGCTCATTTGACACTATGCAATGTGAAAGCAGTGGAACTGAGTCCACCAGACTACAACACCATAGTTCCTCCAAATCTTTATCACTTGCCTATGATTCTGTTCATTCACAAAAGTTCTCTAACAGACCCGTGAGGCCTTCACTGAACAGCTGGAGTTTAGATGGACACTATTAACTACTAAATTAAGCTGTTTGCTCCAGATTTCACACCACTTTTCAGATTTCTATTTGTAAAGAATTGTGAAAACCAAGTACCATTTGGACACATTTGGAACTTTTTCCTAACCTGTGCATTCAGATACGTCCAGCAGGATTTAGCAACATACTAAAGTATCTTACGGTGGAACATCTTGGGAGGACTTTCTTGTATTTTCTCCCTTAAATTTCAGCCCGTCGCTCATTAAGAATGAGCTCCAATGAGCGCCGAGGCCTCTCGCGGCATTGTATCAGACAAAACGGGCCCTTTTTTAAATAGAACATGCCTAAATTTGTCTCTGCCCTTTTCACACAGAAGACATGACGGTACGCTGCGGCAGATGGCCACACAGGCTTCCCATTTCCACAGACTGCTAATTAGAGCTCTAACCACAGCTCACCTTTACTGTCATCCACAGACTGCTTTTTAGTGCAATTAGACTAATGGGATCCCATGAATAGTCTGTAATGTTTAGTCTAAGCCAGCCTTTGCAATGGAGTGACTGTATGCCAAAAACAGGAGGACAAAAGAGGCCTAACGCGATGGACGACAAGATCGCAACCGTGGTTACCTACAGAAAATATTTAATTAGATTCATTAATAATTGAACTAATTAGCTCCCATGTGTCTCGCAAATGAAGAGGGAACCTCAGAGCTCCACTTGCACCTCGTCAGCTGATTAATTAGCGCGTTGATCGTTAGCCGTCTTGACGGCCTATATGCGATCAGACGAGAGGGCGGATAATGAGGAATAGTCGGTCGATGGCGCTGGTTAATTAGTGTGACCTGATCCAGGGGCCATGTTAGAACAGTTGTTTATGCCACAGCGCCTAATGAGGAGGATTTAGGGCTGGGTGATCTATTAGGGAAGCAGGCTACAGTGTTGTTTATGGATTGTGGTTAAAAAAAATCCCAGTAATGTTCCAGTAATCTATCAGTAGGGAGGAATAATAACGTCTGCGGTGTTCAATATGAACTAAACGTTAATGCTCGACTCCCTGCGGTGTTTTCTATTAATAAATCGGCAATAAAATGGCTCAAACAGGTCTGGGATTTGAGTTCCGAGGCAATAACAGCGCTTCAGCTGCGGTAGTTATGTATTTTTATCTAAATACTTCCAGGACGACGAGCCTGACGGTGGGAGGTCCGGCCGTGAAAACCGTTGCCAGACCTCCCACGATCAATCATCGCTATTTCATGTGTTTTCACTGACATTAATACGACTCTGTGTCTTTGTAAAGAGTGATTTCCAGTGTTTCTGGCTTCTGACTGCTTCAGACTTATGTGACAGGGAGGCCACAAAAGGGGATGTGAGGGGGGGGCATATCCTTTCTGCTTAAACCTTATGGAAGTAGCAAGGATGTACTTTTTTTGCCACACAACATTTTCCCTTTTATTCTTTTCTAAAAGGGAAACGGCAGTAGTCAGGATGAGAAATGGTTTTGAAATTGGTAAGTCTTTGGTAACATCTTTACAGTATAGATAATAATAGGTTGAAATAGTGATTATGTCCCGGCTTTTCTTAATGTTACAAGTCATTCAAGGTGGTGGCAGCTTTCCAACTACCACCACCTTGTTTGACATTTTAAAACAAAAGCACAACAGAGAATGGATTTTTTGGTGGGTTAAAAACAAACACAAAAAACATTTAAATACAAGTTGCATGTTCAAGCTTGAGGTGCAAAGGATTAAAAGAAGGAGGAAGTTTGAGTTCAGCTGGAGCTTTTTCACCGACAATATGGTCACTTTGCATATAAAGCATAGTGAGTGGTAGCTGGGGAAAAAAAACAAACTTATTCACATCTTTGACTCTTCTCTAAACGGACTCCTGCTTCCTATAAAAAACAAACAAGAAAAACATGACTGTTTGCTTAATTTGGCTCCCTAAATTTCCATTAGTTGTGACGCAACACTGAATGGATAAGCGGTTAATGAATTCATTATTAAGGAGGATAATGAATAGATGTCAATATTTTTTTCACACATGCGGCATTATACAACCTCCATTAGTTAACGTGTTATTATTACTGTGTTAAAAAGTACAAAACTTGTAAGAGCAGCTTATTATTTTCATTATGCTAAGTTGTTAGCCTGCTAACCAGTCCTATCTGGCTCGCTGCTGTTTCCTACATCAGTTCGCAATCATTATTTTTAAATAATTCAAGGCCAATTTTTGTTGTGGGTTCCACTGAAGATAACAAGTCCAACCGGCGGTACTTCTACCAATGGACCTTGTACTCACACAATATTTTACTTTGACTCTCTCACATACCAGCTGAGCTCGGGAAGAGTCGACGATGGGGCGGAAGTGGGTGTTCCGTTCCCGTCAGTTCCTGAAAACACGAGAAAAGCACTTGTAAAAGCGCTTTCTGGGTCAATAGACCACTTGAAGGTGGGGGTCCACACTCAACCCTTTCTGGAACCGCGCGCGAGGTAAAAAGCTCACAAGGGTCCACTCGACGACTGGGTTAAAAAAAACGTTTTTAAAAAAAAGGCGGTTAATTGTTTTGGCATATACTCACAATGAATCTATTACTACTAGCTCTGACACACACACAAAAAAAAAGGAAAAGAAAAAACTGTCAACAAGCAAAAATAAAAACACGAACAGGAATTGGCACGCATGCGCACGAGCTCTCGCGCGTCAGCCGGCTGTGCATCTGTCGTGCTGAAAAGCTCCGGCTTTGACTACAGGGCGCCCCGGAGATAATTGGTGTCCTTGGAGTTGAATAAGCTCATTCTAAAACACCTCAGGCCCGGGCTGTCCCGGTGTGTGTGACTGTGTATTGAATAATTGATTCCAAGAGGGAGGGGCGGTTCCTATCAGATCTGAAGCATAATGACTTTATATAATTAGCACGCAGGGACTCAAAAAACAAAAAACAAAAAACAAAAAAAAAAAACAACAAAAAACATTTGACTGTGGAAGGTTTTTTTTTTCTTTGAGTTTTTTTGCAGTGGGAGAAGCAGAGAGAGAGCGAGAAAGAGAGAGAGAGAGAAAGGAGGGGAGGGAGGGAGCCGTGCAGAGTGTGTGCAGAGCGGCTCATTGCACTGAGGGGAACGGCCGCAGTCCGTGCAGATACAGACATACTTAAGCACTGACATCAGCCAGGACAGCAATCACACGCTCTACATTTAAAGGACATCTCCCCCTCGCCGAAGAGGTGACACTCGAGGAACGTCATCTGTCATCCATCCACGGACTCAGTTTTTATTATTATTATTTATTTTTTTTTATCAAGAAGACTGAGACTGACCGGGTTTTTTCTTCTCCTCGCCGTTCTCCGGGGACAATGAGGAGCAGATCCGAAGTTTGAGCGACTCCAGACTGATCGCAGTCATTCACTCTCCGCTCGGAGGTTGTCCGTGTTGATTAGCGCTGTTATCTAGCAGACAGAAGAAGAAGAAGACGTGCGGGTAGTTCTGTTCTTGTTGAATTGTAGCCGCTTTTTCCTGCCCTGAAGGATGGTGCTAGACAAGGAGGAGAGTAAGTATAAAGGGATATTTGCTCCTTTTGAACTGAGATGTGGAGTATTGAACTGTACTTTATCTGCTCAGATCTTTTCCCATAAACATAAAACTCTATATTCCCGACTTACATCACCGGTTGTCATCAGCTGTGCTTTTAAAAAAATAATTTTACTAGAATATGATGGACTGCTTTATCCTTTGATCTGGTATGCAGTTGAATTTTCTTGCATGTCAAATAAAATTATTAATATATGAAATGGAAAAAATGAAATACTGACTCAGAATAAACGGATGAAATACCTTAGCATTTTATGTAAAACAAAAAAACAACAAAACAAAACACTGGAGTCCAATAGGAAGTGGGAAATCGTCCAAGCTGTTGTCAGACTGACATGTTCACCCATTCCTCTTTGCAAAAGTGCAGTCAAATTGGACGGACAGCGTCTGTGAACATCGCTTTTCGAATCTTGCTAAAGATTCCTAATTAGATGTAAATCTGTACTTTGACTGGGCCTTTAACAGATGAATATGCTGCGATCTAACCCACTCCATTGCAGCTGTATGTTGAGGGTTGTTGTCCTGCAGATAGTGAGAGAAAAACCTCAAGTCTTCTGCAGTCTCTGTCAGTTTTTCTTCTAGGCGTCCTGCAGCACTGAAGCCTCCCCTCATCATGAAGCTGCCACCACCATGTTTGCTGTGGGAATCAAGTGTTTCTTGGAGCTCTTTCATACTGTCTGCAGACATGAACCGGGAGTCTCGAAAGCGTAGGAGTTTCTTCAGCTCAAACACTGATTGGCTGGCTCTACTTGATCTGTTTTTCTGTCCCCTCACTGCTAAGTTGCATGGAGGAACTCATCCCTACAAATAACTTTGAAAAATTGCTAGCGTTAATTATTAAATAAGCAATCTTGCAAAAGTAAAAAAATAAATGATACCAGAGAAGTCAGTTAGTGATATTTACAGGAGCACTATTATGTGTTTTTCAGTCACAGAGTGCCATTTTATAGCACAGTCAAGCAACTATGTTACCATCAGCTGTTATGAAGGTACTATTTATATCAAATTAAAAGAAATTTGACTTTATAATTGAACACCTTGAAATTGGGCCTCTGTCTCTTTAAAAACTTCTGCTCTTTTTGAAATTCCGCCTTCTGGAAGTCATCACAACATGGCTTCTCTATTAACACTTTAACAACGGCTTTACCAGTGCAACACTGAGAAGTAGTTCGTATAATGAGCTCAGCAGATGTGCAGTTCCACCAGGTGTTTGCTAATTGCTGCTGGCTAGTCTGAAGGAGCCAAATGGGAGATCAGTGAGGGGAGGGCTGCTCTTTGAGGCAGAAGCTCAGAAGCTTGGAAACTACAGCTCTCAGGAGGAGCTTTGCCCTCAAAAGCAGCACTAGGTCCACCCAGTTGTTTTTAACGCTTTACATAATACTGTCCCTTTAAAACCAAAGAAAAGAAAAAGTCAGATTGATAGACATTAATTTTACCCAAACACCCCCTGTTATGATGGAACGCCTACGCAATGTCCATCCAATCAGTCTTTGACATTGGGATACCCCGATGATGCCTGTCCAATTGTGTTGTGCCTGACTTTGCTCGTCCAATCAGGTATGGTTCTTCCTTTGGATATTTAGATACTTCTACCTCGCCTGCAGACATACCTACCTGGATTTGAGGATCCCCTAACTGATTGTCCAATCAACAGATTCTTCCACTTAACCTATGGATCTCACCAGCTAATGTGCTAATTTAGGTCATATCTTGGTAGTTTTGAAAGAATGATCACACATTGAACAGGGCTCTTTGAGAAGCTTAAAGCTTGACAGATCAAGCTTTGAGCAAAGTTATTCGAAACTTCTGCAGAACTTGACCTCTGACCTGTCTGCTGTGTTCTTTGGTCTTTATGATGCTGTCTGTTCAGTGTTGCCTAACAAACCTCTAAGGCCTTGGAAGAACAGCAGGATTTAAACTGACATAAAGTTGCACAGATGTAAACTTCTTAATTTAGTTGAACTCAGTCTTTGTTACCGCTTTTTGTTTCGCTGTAAATCCTTTTTTTGAAGACATTTTACAAATATCTCAATCAGTTGATTCGCCACATCTCATGTGATGCTGGGAACTAGGAAGTACTGGAATTACTTCCTATACTGATGCCCTATACCCTACAGTTGAAAACTGCGGAGAAATTGGAAAAATATCAGTTCTCGGGTTTCTATTGGTCATTCTTTCTGTTTCATTTCAGGCGTGTCTGTCGTTCCCCTCCAGTCCAGAGAGAAGCCAAGAGGCTGTGCCGGCTGCAATGGGAAGATCCGGGACCGCTTCATGCTCCAGGCGTTAGACAGGTTCTGGCATGAAGACTGTCTGAAGTGTGCCTGCTGCGACTGCCGCCTGGGACGGGTCGGCTCCACCCTGTACACCCGGGCAAATCTTATCCTCTGCCGCAGAGACTACTTGAGGTATGGCTTCCATGTGTGAAGACAGAATAACTGACTATACCATTCACTTTTTGCTTGAGTGTTGTTTATGCACCAAAAATTAGCTGATGAATGCCCCAAATATTGACCAACCTTTAGTCCATTAGTCTTATTAAGCCTGCATCTTTATTATGTAGAGTTATACCGTATAGAGAGTCCAGTAGATTCGGTTTGATTAGGGACCAACATTGCAACATTTGCTACATTTTCAGCTGGTGCGGTTTGCCTTCAAATGAACCAAGCCATTTGAAAAAGCTGTTTCCCCTCCTCGCCTGTGGAGGCGCTGCTCCAAGAACCACTGAAGGAAGAGACATGAAAACCTCTGAAGAAAACACTTCTTCACGAAATGTAAACGAATGTTGAATGGCATCAGATTTTAGCGGTTGTACGATTTCTCTTTTGTTTTTGTCAGGCCATTTGCCCTGCTAGTGCAAAACATGCACATTTGTTTTGGTTCTATTTACCCAGAATGCCCTGTGCTATAGTTCGCTTCCTGCTTTTGGAGCCATCTCACGCCGTTCACTCCTCCCCAAACGAACCGGACTTCCTTTTCAGATCTAGATGCGTTCTTCTTGTGCATGCATGTGTTCTCTCCAGGTACTCCGGCTGGTCCGTCAAGTTAATTGGTCTCTTCAAAATGTCCTGAGGTGTGAGTGTGTGTGCTTAGTTGTGTGTGTCTCTATGTGACCCTGCCTTTCGCCCAGTGAGAGCTAGAGATATCGACCCCGCAAAGATAAGCCAGAATAGACAATGGATGGGCTTGATCGTTGTGTCGCCCGCATTTGATTGCTTGCCATAGTGTCGTTCGACTTAAGCGCAAATCAGACTGCAACAATTTTACATTCTTCGACACATAAAGTAGCTAGAGGGTTCAAGGATTTGGGAGAACTGACACCAAATGCAACAGTCAGCAGCGAGCTCACAGAGTTGGAAGAATGAATGCAGGAACAAAGGAGACAAGCTGCTGACCTTTTAGTATGTTTTGAGTCATTGTTGGGAAATGTAGAGTGAAGCCAGAACCGTGGGGCTGGAACTTTCTATAGACTTACCCTTATTTTCTTAAAATGAATTATGAAACCTTTCCTCTGTTTGATTTGTTCTGCAGAGAATGTAAGAATTTTTTTTTTTTTAAATACAGGTGTTTTGGCTGTAAGATGCGAAGGGAAACCATGAGCTTTCTTTCCAAAGGAATAAGCAACGAGAGACAGGAGGCCTGTAATGCCTGTGGATGTCTTTGTTATGCTGCTTAATGTTGGCCAGTCCTTGTCTCCGTTTAGCGCAGAAACACATGTTGAACATTTTTAGCCCATAGAGCGTGTCCAAATTTAGGCTAAACCAAGACATTGAAAGTCAGACTTGGTTAGAGAATTTGGTCAACCTCAAACACATTTCAACCACATTTAGATGTGGCATGACATGTTGACGTCTTTTCTCCTTTCTCTTTTTATACCGCCATTACAAAAATGGTGGGCAACGTTAATTCTCTCCAATGAAAGTTTCCCAATAGAGATGGAAGCTTGTTAGAGAAGCATGTGGCAAAAGCATTAAGACCACAAAAAAGCAATTCTTTGTGCGTTTTCAGGAAATGTATGTGGTTTGTTAGGTAAAAGTAGGTTCACACTTAGGCAATGCACATTTGGAAGTTTTAGTATTAGCTAACGTAAGGTAATCCTGCCAGCTTGGTCAGTTAATTCTCTGTGCTTAGCTAACATGATTAACTCACTAACGAAAACAAAATAATTGTCGTTACGTTTTTCTTTCAGACAAAGGAGGGTTGAACAAATAAAATACTCTTTAGCTGTCTTGGTAAAAAGATATAAGTAAATAGCAGCTGGTTAGCTGCTATGTACTGCTAAAGACATAGCAGTACATATGGCAAATAAAGCTCACCGTGATTGGTGTCCCTTATTTTTATTTCTGAAAGGTAGCACTTCTAGCATAGCATGGAATAAAGACAGAAGAGACAATAATAACTCAATTCTTTGTAGGTTTTCAGGGAAAATATTAGCTTATGGTTATGGTAATTGCAGACATTCCCCAGTTGCCCGCAGAGGTTTTGGTTTTGCTGTCTAGCTAGCAGTGTCACACCTACTTATCTCTGTTCTAAACCAAGCTAACACCCGAGAGATAATTAGCTTAGCCTGCTCTCTCTGAGGTGAGCTAAGCTAACTATCTTTTGGTTTGGACTTCTTTGGTTTTATGTTTGTCATGAAAATGAGTATCTACCTAGCTGGTAAAATACATTCATGTTAAAAAGCTGATTAAACCTTTTTCCTTACACAAGTTGATTAAAAGGAAAACAAGAATTTGTTGCATTGGCCTGAATTTACTCTAGATTTTCTCTAATCCATGCAAGGTCTCGTACTCAAATATATACACAGCCTAAATCCCTGTAAATCCTTTAATAAGTGGTGCTGATGGTTGTAGAATGTGTTTAACTTGAAAAGGCCAAGTCCCATTAACTTCTGACTGGTGATGATGATTGCTTGCAGATGATAGTTTCTGTGTTGCTATAAAAAAGATTTCCTTGTCAGGACTGATTGGACTGAGAAATAATCAAGTTGGGAAAGTTCTTCAAATCCAGTTAAAAAAATAAAAAGCAAATCCCAAATAAGCAGTCCAAACAACAAGTGATTTAAGTCAACATGATGTCAAGTCCTGCAAGACAACCAAAAATGTCTCAAATGTAAGAGTAAAAATTGGATGTTTGGGAACCACCCAGGCTCTAATTTACTATAAATTGAAAGTGTCACTGGCCTCTGTCTCCAAGGAGCTTTGTCAAAACGAGCCCTTCTCTAAAATGCCTCTGGCTGTTCAAGCTAACTCAGCAATATTGCATCTGCATATAGGCTTTATAAAATCAACTCGATTGAATACAGTCATTGTGAAAAATAAATAAATAAATAATCCACAGTAGATTCAAACGTATCCACCCACTACTTGTTTTGTCAAAATTATTGAAGTGTTGTAAAATCATTCCAACCTGGTTGGAATAAATCATCCCAAGCTAATGTAGTTTTCATGCTAGAGACAAATGACCAGACTCAAAACCTGGGTGTAGTAACCCGGACATTCACAAACACATAAAGACAGTTACAAAGTCAGCCTTCTACCACCTGAAGAACATCTATAGGATTAAAGAACTAATGTGATTTGTTCTGATATCGTATGGGGTCAATATCGGTATCGCCCAGTGCTGAATGATGTGATATTGGTATCATATCGGAAGTGAAAAAGTTGTATCAGGACACCACTAGTTTGAACTCATGTTATTCTCTTTCCATTTTCAAAATGTGTTGCGTATTGCTATTTCCTAATTGCTTATTATATTATGTTTTTATGTTGTAAGAAACCTTGAACTGCCTTGTTGCTGAAATGTGCTGTGCAAATAAACTTGACTTGACTGAACACAACGGTGCCAAATGTAGGATTTGAATCAACAAGATTTTATAAAACTGGCTGGTCCGAAGGTCACACCCCAAAACAATTTCTCCACCAAATCAGCTACGTGTGGAGTCAGGTCAGCAGCTAGAACTCCTGATTTCTCAGCCCCCGATGCCGAACCCATGTGTTGGTCTCATGTACAATCCAGCTGGATTTCGTTGGAGCTAAGTCGCTCATTAGCCGCGCTGCACTTAGGAGACCAAAACCCCTTTTGACAGTTAAATTGGCTAGATTGCCTCCTGTTTCCCTCATCATTGCAAGGGTGCAGACCAAAAGCCTTTGAAGAGCTGGATTAAAACCATGTGATTTCTTTTAATTGGGCCATTAGTGGAGAATTAGCATTGAGCTTCGTAGCCTCGTTAAGGAGAAGGGGGGAGGAAAAAAAAAACCCCACCAGGTGCCTGTGAAGGACTCGCAGTCGTTAGATCAGAACATTCTGGTAATTAGGGCTTGCTTTTGTTCCCGCATTAGTCACTCATTTGATGACGTTTTTCAGTTGTTGTCTCAGGCTGTGGGATACAAATTCTCCTTTCTCTCCCCCCTCTCTTTCCCTCTTTTACCAAGGATGTCCATTTTTTCTTCTTCCAAATGCTTTCTCTTTGACCTCCCCTTTTCTTTTTTTTTAACGTGGCCTCTAATGGAATATGGAAATCAGTCGTGGCCACTTGTCTTCATGCGTGTTAGGCTCCAAGGGAGCCGTTTGTTCGTTCTGTCGGAGGTGAGTGAGAGGTGAAGCCATCTGCAGTTGGCCAGAGCCAGAGCGTTTTAAAACCCCACAGAGTTAGTTTCACAGGTACTTCACTTGTTGCTTTAAAGGAAAATGTTCGGATCCCGCACTCTTCCATGTTAAAATCGGTAACATTTCAGTTTTGTTTTTTGTTTTTTTTAGAAAAAGAGCTGATAAAGTGAAGCCATAAAAAATAAAAAATAAAAAAATCACCCTCAATATACAACCACAGCAGAGAGTTGATGAGAGCAGAAAAGAATCCTTGAGCTTGTCTTCGCGAAATGTTGGCAGAAGAGCAACAGCGTTGTTAAAATATGGGAGCATGCTCATTTTAATCCAGGCTTGCTGGCTGCTTTGCTAGGCCTTTAATCACACTGTATACCCCGATGGAAAGAAAGAAAAAAAAAAAAAAAAGCCCCCAACCACAAGATTTCTGGCCAGCTGTTTCTGACTAAAATCGGACATAAATAAAATCGTCCCGAGCAAAGTGAGGAATATTCTGCAGAGGAATAAGAGACTGGAAGTGCGGTGCCTTGCTAAAGTATTTGCACCCCTTGAACTTTGGTCACGTTGCAACCGCAGCAAACCTTAATGCAGTTTATTGGGATTTTATGAGACAGACATGATTGTGAAGGGGAAGTGGAACCCTAACACAAGGTGGAAACCTTCGCCTTAGTTTTTCAGCCCGTCCTTATTCTGGCATCGCCAAGCAAAATCCAGAGCAACCAATCGACCGACTTGGTTAAAAATGAAACATTTATCGTATCTTTTATCAACTGTTGCAAAAAATTTCTTATCGCGATAAGAACTTGTATTCATTGTTGCCTTGATCAATTCCAATTACTGATGTTAAGAAACAAAAGTAATAGTATCATTGGAAATATTAGAATGACTAATTCCTGCGCTGTTTGTTCCCCAAGAGCATCAATACATGTCAGTAACACTGAAAATATGATTAAATGCAGTTACTGTGTGCTGGTTAGTGATATAAATCTTCTTCTCCTAAGACTGAAATTGAAATGTTTTTCACTGTTTACCTAAAAAAGAAGTGACATCGTTATTATATTAGTACTATAAAACATCATGATAAAATTCAATATCGTCTCAAAACAACAATATTATTGTTTATCGCAATATTTGCAGGCACAGTTTGTTATCGTGACAGGCTAACTCACCGGTTAGAATGAACACCAAAGAACACACAAAGCAGAAAGGTCAGGGGTCGAGTTGGGGAGAAATTTATATCAACGTCATGTTGTGAAACATGTTGACAGCATCTGGATTCCCATTTACCAACAAAGTTTTTAGTATTCATCTTAGTTTTAGAGTAACTAGAACCAGAAGCATTGACCTACTTTTTCCTCAAAAGCAAATCTTACTTTTCAAATAAGAAAACAACCCCCCAAAAAATTTAGAAACTGTGGTTTTGTGGATCCGTTTTGTACAAAAATCAGACTATTTTTCTTAGTTTTAGTAACATTTAAATAAAATAAAGGCACCAAAAGTTTGTCTTTTGCACAGAAATTTTTAATAAGTTTTGTGTCCCCAAGCGCTTTCAGCTTAACAACTTTGACGCTGAGGCCATAAAGCCTCGTTATCATATTAGTTTAGATTAAAAAAAAAACACTCATATTTTTGACTGGCCCAGTCAAAGTCCAGACCTATATTTAATTAAGTATGTGTGACAAGACTTGTAAATTGCTAACAGTGGAGACTCTTCACTCGGTCTGACTGAGATCTATCTGTTTTGTAAAGAACAGTGGGGAAAAAGCTCAGCGTCTAGACGTGTAAACCTGGTATAAGCACACACCAAAACGCTGAGTCACTTTTAGTCACTTCTTAGTGACTCAGCACATACAACCTATCACATACAATACCAAACACAAGACACTATAGGGTTGTGTTAAAACGTGTCAAGCTGCTCGAATCAGCAGTGGTCTGAGCAGCAGATGATGAGCTGCTGAACACCTGACTCATAAAAGTCACTGTTACCATGTAAGTGACGGCACTGGCAGCCCTGTAGCTGCGCTGGCAGCCCTGTAGCTGCGTTGTAGCAGCCCTGTAGCTGCGTTGTAGCAGCCCTGTAGCTGCGTTGTAGCAGCCCTGTAGCTGCCCTGGCAGCCCTGTAGCTGCGCTGGCAGCCCTGTAGCTGCATTGTAGCAGCCCTGTAGCTGCGCTGGCAGCCCTGTAGCTGCGCTGGCAGCCCTGTAGCTGCGTTGTAGCAGCCTTGTAGCTGCGCTGGCAGCCCTGTAGCTGCGCTGGCAGCCCTGTAGCTGCGCTGGCAGCCCTGTAGCTGCGCTGGCAGTGCAGGACTCCGCTTCTGAAACAATCTTGTCGTCCATCAGTTTTCAACATGTGCAAACATTAACCATTTTCCACTTCCAAGCTTGGGAGTCGGGGGGGCCGTTCCGTTTTTCTTTTATTGCGACCTGCAATGGGACAACTTGGAGGATGAGTGGATGATAAATTTAATGGTTTGCAGCAGCGATTTTTTTTGTTGTTTTGTTTTTTTTAACGACGTAGAGTGCAGTTTCTTTTTATGAGAAGCTCATCCCATCATGTTCCCATAATTGCAATTTGGAGGTTGATTTGAGTCCCTTTCTCACACTTGGCTGCGTATACAGATGATGTGATTAGACGACTCTGGTGAGTAATCTGGGAGAAATGCAGATCACCCCTAGAAAGAAAGCAGTAAATTGGTTATCTGGAGATGGTGGATTAGCAACATCTGTGAGACGCACAAGCAAGTTTTTAACACCCTTACTTTCTTCATAGTTGACTGAAAAAGTATTTACACCCCTTAAAGTGTTTTGTAATTTGTCATGCTTCTACCACAAACGTCAGTTTTAACAGTATTTGAGTGTCAACAATAACTACAAAAAAAAGAAAAAAACCATCTTGTGTCTACTAAGATTAAATCTTTTACAGTCACATAACAGCATTTAATCATATTTTCACATTTGATGATATTTATTGATTTCATTGAACAGACAGTGGAGAAGACAGCAAACACAGCAAATCCGGCAATTCAGGCATTTAGGAGGCTCTTAAACATGATTAATCGGAATGTATTGTCCTCAAAATTCTTACCACGATAAGAAATGTATCACGATAAATGATAAACGCGATACGTATTTTCTTTTTCTTTTCTACTCAACAATCCACCACTTTCTTTCTGCTGTCCTGTCACGCAAAATCACAACAGAACACGCATAAAGCTTTTCGTTGTAATGTTTCAAAAGGATCGGAGGGGGGGGGGGGAGTACAAGTCGGTACAAATTCCTCTGCAGACCAGCTTATATTGCGTTTCCCCCACACCGCAGCTCTTTGGTGAAATGCATCCATGTGCGCGCCCAGATTAAAGGCCCGCGTGTCGCCCTGCTCTCCCTCTGCAGGCTCTTCGGGGTGACGGGGAACTGTGCAGCCTGCAGTAAGCTGATCCCTGCCTTTGAGATGGTGATGAGAGCCAGAGACAACGTCTACCATTTAGACTGCTTTGCCTGTCAGCTCTGCCGCCAGAGGTAAGATTAGGGGAGCAATTAGCCAGGGAGATCATATTCAGTTGACTTATCTGGAAGGTGCACTGGTGAGCACACTATTAGTGCAGGCGTAATCACAAGTTGATTAAATCCACAGCGGAGAAAGAAAGGAAGGAAGAAAAGGAAAAAAAAACCTCGACGGGTTAAAGACTTTGTCTGACACTTGAATAGTTAATCAGGGCCGTGGCTATGCAAGATTAATTTTCTGATTATAATAGCGGTAGATGTATGCGGTATGAAATTATGCCTGGAAAAAAAAAAAGGAAAGAAAGGAAAAAAAAAACCTCTCGTGGGAAAACCTCGCGATTCGTTTGAGGTCCGGCGAGAATCAGGAGCCGGTTCGTATTTTGATTGTTTCTCTCTGCAGATTCTGCGTGGGAGACAAGTTCTTCCTCAAGAACAACATGATCCTGTGCCAGCTGGACTACGAAGGAGGCCATCTTAATGGAGGCTCTGACAGACAGCCACAATGAGAGGTAATATTCTGATAACAATGAAGCGCAGTCCCACACAGCTGCGCTGACAGTTTGGACCGAACCATCCGTGAGACGTCGTGACAGTGTCCCCCCCCCAACGCGTCCCAAATAAGACCATATGTAGATATGATACTTCACACCAGAGACTGAAACTCCTCAGAGGAGAAGAAGAAGAAAAAACAACGTCCCAGTTGGAGAAATTTGAGTTCGGAGGGTTTGTGAATTGAAAGGAAGGGGGTGCGTGCTTTTGACAAACTAAAAGAAAGAAATAAGTAAATGTGTGATATTTCAGATTACCTTTCGGTTGCAGTTACAGCTGCAAATCTTTTTATGGTTTTGTCTCTGCCAGCTTTGCACATCTGGAAACTGGAAGTTTTGCCTCTTCCCTTTTGAAAAATAGCTGAAGCTCAAACTACATGCAGAGCGTCTGTATACAGTAAATTTTAAGTGTTGCCACAGATTCTCAGTACAACTCAGACCGTGGCTTTGACAGGGCCATTCAAAAACATGAGAATGTTGTGATTAAACCCTCTTGTTGTGTGTCTGGCTTTCTGTTTGGAAGGGAAAACTTTGCCACAACCCGAGATCTAATGCCGCCTCACATTAGAGGCGGCATTAGAAGAAGGTTGTTCTTCAGGATTTTCCTCCATTTAGCGCCTTCCATCTTCTTCTGTGCTCTCTCAATGTTTCGCTGAGGAGATATTGCTGTCAGCAACGTGTTCTACTAAAAAGATAAACAAAGCACAGCATCACAGGTGGAGAACATCAGGAGAGGAAGCAGAACCAACGCATAAACAGTCTCCATCCACTTCTTAACCAAAACTCTTAACACAGACGTCAAATTTTATTCACCTGAAAGTTTGCAAAACAGTTACGTTTATAATTTATCTGGCAAAACGAAGTGAGCTAAGCATTTTGATAGCTAGCAAAAACGCTAAAGTGCCAAATGAAAAACTAGACCATGAACACAAACGTCTAACTACGTGAATTCGTAACAGTTGATAACCAAAACTTCAACACAGACATCAAACTTTATCCAACTGAACATTTGCAAAGCAGCCTAGTAAATTAGGAGAATATAATTTAGTGCAAGCTAAGTGCGTTAAACATTTCCAAAGTTAACAAAAAAGCTATAAAGTGCTAAAAGAACATTTTTTATTCTACTATTAACGCATTAGGAAACGTGTGCCCACCACTGAGTTTAGATAAACCGTCATGCCTTGGTATGTTTGTAGTTTTGCTGTGTCTGCTCCGTTCCTGTTTCTAAATCACAAAGTGACTCCATTTACCACTTACTGGGATTCATTTAGGCGTACCAGAGTAAGGAGGCGGCTAAATACAAAGACCCACCACACTTTTCAGATTTGTATCTATAAAATCTTCCGAAAACGGTGTACCACTCTTCCACCACTCTACCATTCTGTACTCATTTGTGATGGTCTATCATATAAAAGACCAACAAAATGCACAGAAACTTCTGATTCTTAAAGTGCAAAGGTCTCTGGAGAATTATTAGTTTTGCAAGGCGCTCTATGTAAGTGTGGAAGGTGCTGCAGTTCCTTCCAATGTCTTCAATCTTGAAATGAGTTCCAAAATCTATAAAGTTTTATATTGGTGGAAGAAAAGTTGGATGACACTAATGAAAAAAACAAAAAAAAACAACTTAGAATCCGCTGGATAGTAATTGTTTTGGGAAATGTTTCTTAAATAAGGGGTCTAGGGATTATGTTATGGAAGAAAAACACTTGTGAAGTGTTTTTTTTCCTTCTTCTCTTTCGCTGCTGCAAAGTGACCCGAGGATCTTTTATATTTTCTTCTATCACAGCAGATCTGGAGAGGGACCACTGTGAGCCAGCTGGACCATGAAACTCACAGCAGCACACTGCTCATCAGCTTCTCGCTTCAAACTGAACTCTGAAGAATGTAAAAAAAAAAAAAAAAAAAAACAGAAGAAGAAGAAGAAAATCTCAGATTGGACACATTCGCCGCGGCCGATGTTTGAACTCTTTGTTGCAGAGAGCTGCGTGGTTAGTTCCCTAAAAAACTGACCGTTCCGATCAGATGAGCTTGAGGTCAGCCAGGAAGTGGAACTGGAGAAACTATGAGGAGGACGTTTCCCACAATGCTTTTTATGGACTGCGAACTGGAGCGTTGCGGATTCTGACAATAATTTGAGGGGTTTGTTTAAAAAAAAAAAAGAAAAAAAAAAAAAAGAAACAACAACAAAAATTGATCCAACAGAGGAAAGAAGTGAGTCGGGAAAGGAATCAGGAGCTCTAAGACTGCCGGATTCTCCTGGCTGCCATTTTTGGAGGAAAACGAAATAATAATGATAACAGTAAAATAAAACTTAGACTTCCAGCCCAGTTTAATTATATTCAAACTGTTTCCCTTGCTGCTTTTTTTTTTTCTTGATTTATTAAACTGGAATTAAATCACCGTTTGTCTGCCTTTTATTTATGCTATGTACCAGCATTACTACATGTGACATCGTAGGGTCACTTTAGGTCACAGAAAAGGTCAAATTGAAAGGTGATATCTGAACCTACACTAGACAGCTCTCTTCATTTATTATATACCCAGATTTAAGGGACGGGGGTGGACTTGCTTTTTAACGGTGAAATAATTAAATAAAAACAAAAACGGATTGACTCTAAATACTGAATCTCCAACACAGGATTTAAAAGACCCATTAAAATCTCCCCTGGTGTTTCTGCAAAGTAAACATCTCAGTCACCTGGTGTCATAAGATCTGGCAGAAGGAGGCTCGGGTAGGAGACTCTTTTTATAGTACGCTGTGTGAAATAAAAAGATCAGTGTTTGAACCATTTTCATCAGATAAACTAAAGCAGGGAGTTAGCCTCGTGTGTTTTGAGCAATTATGGAGTGCAACCTGAGGCACAGAGGCTGAAACAAATGATGACAGGAATGACGAGTGTCCTCAACAAACATCCAGCCAGTGTTCAGCGGACGTTGGCTCGACGTTCAGCTAATGTTTGCCAAACATCGTCCGCCTAACATCGTCTGCCGAGCGCCACGGCAATGTTCATATGAAGTTGTCTGAGCGTTCAATGCTACCTGGGTTAAACCATTAAGAGTCTGTTCATATTTCTGGTGGATGTTTATCATTGCATTTTTTTCTGACCGTGTTCACCACTTGTAAAATGACTACTGGCTGGTTCAGGTGTTACCCAACATCGTTCTTTCTCCTTGGTGTCTTTCTTGGCAGTCGTGGCAGATGATGTGGTTGTTGTGCAGCTCCAACTCCAACAAAATGTAGTTGGTACCTGAAACTAAATCCGTCTGTTCCAGTCTGCCCTGGTCCTCTACGTGACTTGCTTTTATAACCAAAATGTTTTTATTGCGGGTGTCCTAGTGGTGGAGAAAAAATAGCCACACTTGTTATGAAAAATTACAGTTGACAACAGGCCTTCTTCATTGTAACTATTGTGTTTGTAAAAGATACGTGGGGCACCTGGATATTTTATGTATCTTAGAATTTTAATGTCATACTTTTATCTGTGTATGTGCAAATGTAAACAGCCCAGTCATTTTTCTCTGTAGCACAAGAAAGACGCTGCTGATGTTGTGTCTAGTTTAGGAGAGGCTTAGCACAAAGAATGCCACATTTGTAGCCCGTGAAAAATTTGTCAGCTCAAGTATTTTCCATTTCACTCTTTACGTTCTCTATCGATTGATATTTAAAATACGATCCCTTTGCGACCCCTGGCGGTAAAACATTGTAATTGGCGTTCATTCTCACTTCCGCTCCTGCGGTCAAAGAGGAAGTCCCGCCGCTCCATCATGTCTTCTTTATTTTTGTGACTCCAACCTGTTTGTTTGCCGTGGCATTACAGCCGGAAGGCGGCCGCCCACCTGTCGGTATGTCAATGTCAACGTTTCAAAAGGTGACCCTCGCGACGTGCCTCGTGCTGTGCGTCGCGCTGCTGCTTCCCAAGATGCTGCTGTCCAGGGGGAGGAAGGATGCTGCTGAGCGGCCAGAAGGTGCGTCGCCATTTATTTTCTCACCGTAAAGCCGTCCCTGTATTTGATTTGGTGGTATTCTGGTTTCGGGCAGGTTCATAATTCTATCACCTTCAGCCGTGTGAGATGGTGTGTTTATTCTGTTACGTGGCTGAAATATTTCCAAGACAGTTGTATCATTCTTCTTGTAATTGCATTTTCCTCCCTACGGGCGGCGCTAAAACACCCAAGTCAGAAATTGAATGTACCCAGTTTTTCAGAAGCGTAAAGAAAAGTTAAAATCATAAACGGGTAGCGGCTGAGCGCGCGACCCATGTTTGGAGTCAGTCCTCCACGCGGCCGTCACAGGTTCGAGTCCCGTTGTCTGTCTTCCCCTTCTCTCACAGCCATCTTCTCTGTTGACTCACTGTGAAATGAAGGCCACTAAAGACAACACATTAAAAAAAGATATAAATTGAAAAATAATAATAAAAACAAATTTCCAAATCATTTGAAAGCCTGCTGAAAAGTAGTGAATAGTATTTGGTCACTTGGGTTTATCGTTCATTGGTTCTGTTTGGGATGGACAACCATCTTACCAACTTGGCCCGTTCCCTGCAGGCTCAGGCCGTTTCCCTCCCATGATGCACCGGCAGATGGCTCCAGAGGGCCGTGGCCAGAGGGTAGCGGGGTCCGGGTTCTCCAGAACCCATAACTCTGATTCCATGTCCAGGGCTAAAGGAGCCGGCACAGGGACAGGGACAGGGACCGGGACCGGAGGCAAATCCAACCTGGCGGGACAGATTATCCCCGTGTACGGCTTTGGGATCTTACTCTACATCCTCTACATTTTATTTAAGGTAAAAAAAATAAATAAATAAAATCGTGTGACACTACCCTGAGGAAGACTAACCAGAACAACATGATGTGGGAATCATTGGGAATGTTGTATTTTTAGATCACATCTAAAGGGAACAGCAAGCCATCAGCTAGAAGGTGTCTTCCACATCGATCTGAGAATATGAAGAGGAAGATCAGTGAGTTTCAGCTCATTAATAAACCTGTTCATCTTGTAATATCTGGAGATCCTTTTGCCTGTAAAAGGTATTCACTTCTGTGGATGATTTACCCTTTTGTTACTTTTATAAATAATCATACAAAAACTAACTTTCCTGCCTGAAATATCGTTTTGTGGTGGATACAATGTATATATTTCACACCCGAATCTATGCTCTTATTGTGAAGGGGAGAAGGTGAGGTGAGAAGACGCCAACGGTTGTCCTTCATTCGATTTTTTGGCTTTGGTTGGAAGACATTGAGAATAAAACAAGAGTCAAATTACTTTTTCGTCTTTTTCTGCCGACTTCCACAGTTTAACATAATTGTACTTTTTTTTTTTTTTTTGCCAACATCTCTACTTTGGTCTCTTCTGTCTTTCAGAGATCTAGTTTATTTATTCAAACCTAAGCTGGGCTGCCATGTTTGTTTCAGAAACGCAGGTCTTTCGCCTAGCAACCCCTCGGTGGAAACCGCCTTTGTTCAATCTATTTCTGAACTTTAACGTTTAGCGTTCTGAATCTCAGATGAAGCTCCTGGGTTTTGTTGTCATTTCTTCACACGTCGAACCTAAAGGAATTTCAGACCTGTGAGGATTGGGAAATATGTCTCAAATGTCTTTATTGTGTAAATAATCCTCTTTTGGTTGCTATTTTGACTGTAAAATGTTGGAAGCAGCCCTGTAGAGCAGAATCTAGCTGATACTTCCATCCCTAAAACTTATGGAAGGAGTACAGGTGAACTCAATGTCGGCGTTGGCTGACTGTACGATTGGTTCCACACGGTCTGAACGTCTCGTCTCTTCGGTCCCTCAGCTGACTTCGAGCTAGCCCAGCTGCAGGAGAAGCTCAGGGAGACGGAGCTGGTGATGGAGAACATCGTCTCCAGCGCCCACCACAGTCCTGACAGGTGACTCTTCTGCTAAAATAATTGTTAGTTTCACTTTTTTGAGTTGAGGTTGCATTACTCTGGAAAAACAGACTAGAAAGTACAACTGCATCTGCAGGGTGACGGGGGTCACCGCCGACCAGGAGGAGAGTCTGCTGCAGCAGCTGTCGGAGATAACCAGAGTGATGCAGGAGGGCCAGCTGGTGGACGGGATCCTGCCGGAGAAGAAGGTCCAGGAAGGCTGGGAGGGTGAGGGAACGTTGCAAACTCACCAAATTCCAAACAAGTTAGCTCAATAACTGTGTTTCTATTGACCACATAGTTGGAGTTACAAAAAATAAATTCGCTCAATAGAAACACGGCAATTTTGAAAAAACTTTTTACTTTTTTTTTCTATTTGCTAAAAAGTTTTTGCGCTATTATGAGATCATTTTTCATCTGTACCAAAATGAGTGTATTCAGCAAAACTGCAATAGAAACGCTGGCTACATTTCCCATTTCCGTTTCCCATTTCATTGAGGAAGCTGGAATTGCAAAAATGAATTTGCTGCAACATTTCAAATGTTTAAAAAAAAGCCATGTTTTTGGATAATAAAAAAAAAGGTTTAGGTTTGCCAACATGAGTTAGTTTTTCAGTTGTATCGAAATTTGAATATTTGCAAAACTACGATGGAAACAGTAATTGGGTCTCCATTGACCACATAACTGCGCAAATTGGAATTCTGAAAATAAATTTGCTTAATGGAAGCGGCAAGTTAAAAAAAATTCATGTTCTCCTATAAAAGGTTCTTGTGCTACGAGACTTTACTGCTGTATCAACATGAGTGTATCTCACCAGACTTTAATGGAAAAACTTTTTTTGCATCACTCAAGTCACGTGATCCGCAACCAGATGTTGCCACTTATCATGTGAACAGACTTATTCATGTGTCTGTTTTAATTGTGCTCGTTTAATGGAAACACCTTCTTTGCAAAATTGTGTTTTTTTTTCCCAACATTAGCGGAACATTGAAAACATTTTGTGCACATTTGTAATGGAAACGCAGATACATTTCATCTGATCAAAAACTGCATGTTGCTACTGGCGGAAACGACAAAGAAGGAAGTGGTACGAGGACGACTTACCGCGTGAACAAACATATTCACGCGTGATTTTAACTGGAAACACAGTAACTGTAAATTTTTATTTTTTTTTGACATTAGTGGAATAGCAAAATAGTTTATAATGAAGACGCAGCTATTGACCAAATTTGCTCCAACATTTCCCAGACTATCCAGAGGAACCTCGCCCGTGTTGGGACGGTACCCAGTGCTGCTGTCAGCACAGCCCAGAAGGAGACCCTGATGCAGACAGAACAGAAGAGGCTTCGGACAACCAGGTGGAAAACCTGGGGCGTTTTAAAGGTCAAGAGTCTGAAGACACTGAAGAAAGAGTAAAAGAGGAGACGGAGCATCAGCACAACATGGAAGGTGCTCAGCCTGACCTGGCCGGGGTCCTCAAGGAGCCGGAGCTCACCCTGAAGGTGACGTCCGTGTTGGAGCAGGAGAAAATCCACGAGCTCAGCCGACCTGCGGCGACGGAAACATCCGGCGGCTCAGTGAGACGGAGGAACAAGAGAAGGAAGGCCAAGAAAGCCGCACCCTGACTCTCCCATGAGGCTTAGCAACATTAGCTCGGGCTTTAGTAGCTCTCAGCAGATTGTCCGTAGCATGGCAGCTGGTGTTAGCATGACAACACCAGCCATGGTAATCTTTACTTGAACTGGAAGAGAGCAGAACCTGAGCGCCAGGAACGGCTCCACCTGAAGGTTTGGTATCGTAAAGTAGCATTTAAATGAACCGTTTAATAAGCCAAGTTCAGACTGTGACACCTACTTTAACCCAGCAACCTATTCATGGGATTTACTATTTCTGACCAAAACGGTCAGCCAATCTTCACTGGTGTATTAATTTTGGGCTTTTAATGTTCTGTTTAGAGTGGAATGATCACAGAAGGCGGGCCGGACCGAGGCAAAAGCAATAACATGCTGCTGCATCACACAGAGCAGGTTGATCTGGGCAAGAGTTGTTCACATGTGAAGGCAAATGTTTAGAACTGGAAAGTTATGTCAACAATAAGCTCTAATTTTTTACTTTATCACCATCTGAAATTGTTAAAAGCTCAAATCTTTTTAAACAAAAAGTGATAAAATATTTATATATTACATAGCCAAGCCAATGAGAATCAAACTAAGGACTGCAAATGATCTGTGCAGATATGCAATCAAGCAAGAAACTTATTGTATTTTATTTTTTCAATGTGGTTCTGGCTTTGATCTGCCCCTGTGTTTCCCACATTAGAAAGAAGACAGGATTGCTGTTACCCTTTGAGAACATTTCCAGACTTCCTTGTGTTTTCCATGTTTTTACATTTTAGCATGCAAACTGAAAAACGTTTTTTCCTGAAAATGTATGAGGATGTTTTAAAAAGCTGTTGTCAGAAAAGCACAGAAGTTCAGACAGAAAATATTAAGATATTCTCAAAGACAATAAACGCTTTTGCTTCCACGTATTTTACGTTCGTTGATCAAACGTTTTGGACTCAAATCAGTAAAAAAAAAAAAAAAAAAAAGACCAAAAGCACAACTCAAAAAAAAGGATGTTTATTACTATAATGGTAGATTTTACCCATACAATAAAAAACGTTACATGGGTTGATGTAGGCAAAGACTAATTTGAATGAACAGTTTTGTGAGTGGCACATCACGACAGCCTTCTCCTCTACAGATCCGCATCATCCGGTTGGTCTGGGGGTTTTACAGAGGGTCTCCTCCCTCAGTGCTCCATCGGCTCATCGGGTGCTTCTCCAGAAGCCAGCTCCTCTGCAGGCTGGGCAACCTGGACGGAAATACAGATTGTGCTTTAGTTCATGGATATCGTTTCAGATGAGAAGCAGCGTGATGTGAGCCAAAGCGCTGCACCTTTCTCTGCGGCCTCTCCTCCAGCCCCTCCAGGAACGGAGCCACGTCGTCGTCGTCGTAAATGGTGAACTCCATGTCCTTACCCACGATGCCGATGGAGACGTTCTGCAACACATTCGTTCGTCATAAACCGCCCCAACAGAAAACCTCCATGCTGATTTTAAACAATGATAGGCACTGAAAGGCAGGGGTGTCCAAACTGCGGCCCGGGGGCCGTCCGCGGCCTCTTGTCCCGTTTGTCCCACTAGTGCAGATGGAGACTTTTTAAACCCCAGTTAGGACAAAACTACAACCTATAAATTAAAATCTTTCCACAAAATGTTAGGTGCAAAGTATCCATCTTTTAAAAAAACAAGCATTATGCCTTTAATCTCATACGAGTTTTTACACAAACCTGCTTTAAATTGCCTTATCAAAACTTGTTCAAATAAAGTCATCTATATCATGATTTAGACATGATATAGATGTTTGTTTTCTTCAGTCAAGCCCAAAATTACAACCTAGTCTTAGAGCCATGTTAAGAAAATCAAATTAAAAAATTACGAGTGGTCAAAACATTATGAAAATAAACTTGTAATACAAGAATAACGTAGTTTTATGAGAAAAGTTATAGTTTTACGACAATAAAGTCTTAGTATTATGTCAAAGTTGTAGTTTTACGAAAATAAAGTCGTAGTTTAACAGTAAAATCCTAGTATTACGAGAACAGTCATAACATTACGACTTCATTCTCAAAAAAATTACAACTTTATTCTGGTCATTTTGTTTTCTTAGTTTGGTCCTAATATTTTGTCGTACAAATAAGGAAAACACGCGAAACCCTTTTGAAGCTTTAGGTCTACAATGATTTATACATTCCTTTCCTACAAAAAAAAAAACCCTGTTCTCTTTGTTTAGTTCAAATATTTTATATTTCTTAGTTTATGCGGGAAAAAAAAAATCTCAATAAAAACTTTTTGTGAGTTGTGTTGTTTAACTGCATTTCACAGCTGACAATTTTGTAAACGGTTTGTCCAGCGTGGCTGAGAGGGAACCTGGTACCTTGGTGGTGAGGTCCTGCTCGGTGGGGAGCGTTTCTCTGAGAGCACGGAGGCCATGCTGGACCAGTTCATTCAGAGCACCTGCCAACAACAAGGTTCACTACTGAATGACGTCACAAAACGCTTCTGAATTACAGCTGAATAAAATCAGAATCTTACAGTCCTGGAACTTGTCCATGCACCTCTCCAGGTAGGTGCGTGCAGACTGGGAGCGCGCTCCGATCGACATGGCTTTGCAGTCAAAGTAGTTTGCCGATGGGCAGGTCTGGAAGATGTGAGGCCCCATGTCCTGGCAGACAGAAAGATCTCGTCGCTCCACTTATCACGCTTCAAGTTAACGCTGGAACTCTGCAAATCCAAACGGCAGAAACTTACATCATAGCCGGCGATGAGGAGTCCGACTCCATAGGGCCTCCTCCCGTAGCGTTGCGTGGGAATCTGGGTTTCTATGGTTTCAGTTCAGGATCCCTTTTTCTTTTTTCACACTAGGGCTAAAAATACATTTAGCTAAGCGTTGAATTTGCTTCTTTTCTTTATTCGTTGCCTTTCCTGGAAATGAGTCGTCATTTTCTCTGTGATGTAACTTGCTTTGTGATAAACAAGCAGACGAAGGGAAGCAAACATTGCTGTCAGGAGGAAGCTTTTTGACCAATCACAGATCTTTATAAAGTTTGCCCTCCAATTTGGGCCAATACCAATATTTGGTTTAGTCCATTTTGTTTATGCAGTTATTGATAACTGCATGAACTTAAATTGTCACATTTAGTCCAGTAGAACCAGTTCTA
This sequence comes from Girardinus metallicus, assembly GCA_903067095.1. Lineage (NCBI taxonomy): Eukaryota > Metazoa > Chordata > Actinopteri > Cyprinodontiformes > Poeciliidae > Girardinus > Girardinus metallicus. Next base: position 5,823 of record CAEGAE010093649.1, on the reverse strand, counting down.
CTTTCCTCATTCCAATGGACAGAAGCTTGTGTGCCATTAACATATTGGGAGCCACATCACTTTCAGCGGTTTAGCATTGATTTTTTTTTTTTAGTCCCAACACTGAACTTAAAGTTCAAACAATTTTTCAAATGAGAACTTCGATAATAGAAAGGATACTGCTGCCGATGAGTGAAACGAGACGAGAAATCGGAAGGGGTCGGTCAAAGACGAACCTCGAGTCCAAACACTCCTGACGCATAAAGTTACTGCAAGAGAGAAGGTTAAAGGTTAAAGGTCTGATTAGTCAAAACATACAAGCAGGTTTAATCTGGTTAAGAGACGTGTTCCCTGTTTGAAGTCTGCCAGACGGAGGTGAGTAAAAATCCACCTATTTAAAGGGGAAGTAGTCTGTATATTCCAAGCATATAGTGGAATTTTACGGCACAAAGTTAACTTCAGCTGTTATAAAATGTTGTACATACCAAATAAAAATGAAGAAACTTGATCTCGTAATTGGGCCTCTGTTTCTTTAAGGAACTCCTGCTCTTTCTGAAACTCCGCCTCCAGGAAGTCATCTCAACATCATTCCTCTATTAAGCCGTTAACAATGTTTTTTACCAGACGTAGCTCCTATAACGAGCTCAGTTCCACCAGGTGTTTGCTAATTGCTGCTAGCTAGTCTGAAGGAGCTGAGTGGCTGGATAATCTGAAGTTCAATCAGACCAAACTTCTCTTGTTTTAGCTCAGTCAGAATCACCAGAATTATTTTTATTTACTAAATGCCGTAACATTTAGAGAAAGAAAACATGTCAAGAGTTTTATTGACGTCTCCGAAATGTCCAACATCCAGATAGTTCCAGGTGACGGACGTCCCTCATGTCCTACCAGAGCAGCCTGGCGTCAGCGGTCAGTCCGGCGATGGAGATGCCAATGTGGTTGTCGACATGCAGGATCTTCTTCTGGTGGGCAGCCAGTTCAGACTGGGCTCTCTGTTCAGAATGAAAACAAGAGACATTACGTGATCATACCAAATCCGAGTGTTTTTACATTTTACACAAGCATCTTGCTCGGAAGGTGTCGTTTTTCCCAAAACGAAATGAGATGCTAAGATTACAGATAACAAAAGGAATGATTAAAATTAATGAGCTCGGTCAGTAATCTGACACAAGCACATTATTCTCTCTGAAAAGGCATCAGGATGTTTGGTAGAACCACGACGGAATGTGTTACTTCACACAAGACGAAGCAACGTTTCATGGGTATCAGTCACATAGAAGTTCATTTCATACGCAGATGGATGTTTTCTATGAAAATACCTGCTGTGTCCTCAATGTTTATCATACAGGCAAATTTAGAAAACTTTCAGGAAAACAGCAAGGATCCTGACTTCACTCTCAGGACATTAAGCTCATCTTTTTAATAATATTATTGAGCCAGACACCATAAGCAGTAAATCAATTCATGCTGCAAAACTGCTGTAAACATTTGACACCCAGTACAAAGTAGTTTGTTTGCTTTTCTTTTTTTCCTTTACAAAGGTGGCCCCTTTTGCCTGTTTTCCCTGTCTAAGTTGAATGGATCAGATTTTTTTCAAACCCAATTTCTGTTACAGAGACTTTATAATCCGTTTTAATTTTTGTTGTTTCGTTTATTTGAAATGTTTTCCAGTTGTAGTGTTAAACGTTTTTTCATCTTAGGGGGTGTGTGTTAATATGACATTATTATTATATTAGCTGAAAAATCATTTCAAAATGACAATATTATTATTTATTGCAATAGTTTCTGGGACTATTCATTGTCCAGCAAAATTGCCTGTTTATTACCAAGCACGGTTTCAAAACAGTTTCTTCAGTCGGGGGCTTCTTCACACACGCTGGAACACAGACTGCTACGCAGCAATCTCCAGCGACAATAACTCTTTGGAGAATCCTGAATTAATAGGAGTTACAGCAACATTTAAATTCCCTTTGGGAGCAGTAGAGTATTTTCGAACTTGAATTGAAAACAGTGTTGATTGTAAACGCCTCGGTAAACGAACCAGAGCTTGTAATCAGCTCTGATCTGTCGTTAGCAAGTCAAATACTGACTGTTGTTTTCCCCCCCCCATCTTTCATGAACTTCATTAGTACTAAGAACAATCATTGTCAATCTGTAAACACGCCGACCAAAACCACCTACTCTGATGTTAAAATCAGTAAAATCCTGACACAGTCACATTTCCCTTCCCATCCCGGAGGGCTGGACAGATCTTACCTTCAGTGCAACGAGGACAGCGTGTGTTCTGGACTTCAGTCCCACAGTTGCTGAGCCTTGCTTCACCGCCTCCATGGCATATTCGATCTGATGGATGCGACCCTGCGGACACAGAAGCGCCTCAGAAAACGGCCTTGAACTCGGTGCAACTGGAGCCTGCGGGAGGGAAAACTCACCTGAGGGCTCCATACTGTTACATCGTTGTCGTACTGGTTGCGGAACTGGAGAGGAAATAAGCAAGAAGTCAAAAGGCACGCAGAGCAAATTATACACTTTGATAGCTGGAAAAACACAACAGAACCAGACGCACGTAGTTATCTTCCATTATCACGAAGTACTTTATGAAAATATGTGTGTGTTCAATAAAAAAAAAACCTTCTAGGTAAAACGTAACACCTGGTTCTGTGCCCGTCTAAAGCCTGGGCTGTTTTAGTCAGGGGTTTTAAATGACCATGTAGCGGCTAAATAATTGATAAACCCACGTTAAACGATGACAACTCAGTAACCGATGCTAGCTTGAACCATTTGTTAGTCTATACTACAGTTGTAGCGTCAATTGGATTAAAATATACACATTAAATGTATCTAAAGACTTCTCAAAGCGAATGTCTTTACATCTAAGAATGCAATACTAATATATCATGTTATTTTAATAAAAAGAAAGTGACCTGAGACAAAGCGAAAGTAAAGCCACGGTTCTCCCTCCGCTCAGGGCATTTATGCTAACTCAATCTGGTGCGGCTAACGTCAGCTAGCACCTCGGTGGTACCCTGCTGCCGACGGTTTAACTGCACAAATAAGCTTCTCAGTTTTTATTGTGTGGTTTAAGGAGATGTGTTCTCGAGTGTTCCACGGTGGACTTTATAGAAAAGTTGCTTCACGTTCCCTCCGAGTCAGCTTATAATGCTAACAGCCACTGAAGCTGTTTTGCTTACTCACAGTGCAGACACAACTTAGCAGGCTAACGCTTAGCATAGCGTGACTAAATGAACCCCTGATCAAAAATAGCAACATAACAGTAACTAACTGGGCGTCTTGTTGTTAATGTACATATCGTATATTATTAAAGTGACAAAGCGGCATTCAGCTTCATTCAAACCTACCATCTCTGCTCTGATAATGTCCGAGTTCCTGCGCAGGATGTGCCGCTGTGATACTCGATTGTTCTTCCTGGATGTGATGACAGGGAAGAGCAGAGGAGTGCCGATTTCAAATCAGTCATCGGCTAAACCCTTCCCCCCACCAGTATAATTAATTTTCTCGGAAAATGTAATACATTATTATTATTATTATTATTATTATTATTATTATTATTATTATTATTATTATTATTATTATTATTATTATTATTATCAAACCATTTAAGAATATGTGGCAAGACACAAAAATTTCTTTTCAAGATCCCAATACATCAAATCTGACTGATCTTGAGTTTTCGTGAAAAACAATCTCCAGGCAAGTAGAAGCAGTGGCGACATATCTCAACGGACTTGCATCTTCTGAATAGAAATGCACATTATTATTTTTAGATTTATAGTTATTAAAAAGATTTAAGAAAAAAATGTAGCTTCCTACTCCAGTTCAAAATGATTCACTACTTTTTGTTGGATTATCTCACAAGGTAAATAAAATCTAAAATATGTAAAAAAAAAAAAAAAATGTTGTACATTAACATTTAGACTTGCTACATGCTGCCACAGTAATCATTTCTAAAATATGTCTTTTTATGTCACAATGGACTTTTAAAAAAAAATTAATTTCTGTGAAATATCCTTGAATTCGACTACAGTTTTATTAATGTACAAAATAAAAACGTGAAGTTGAATTATGTCTCCATACCTTTTATGTAAGTAAAAAAAGCCTTTTATGTAAGTAAAAAAGGCCTTTTATGTAAGTAAAAAAGGCCTTTCATGTAAGTAAAAAAGGCCAACATCCACAGTAAGTTTCCTTAACTGTGGATGTCTTACATCCGTTTTCATTGCAGTATTCGGACACTAGGTGGCAGTGGCGATTTAGAAGAAATCACTGCATGATTTCACCGGTTTGGATTCGATGTTGCGGAACATAAGTTATTATTGTGTGTCCAGATTTAGCTTGGAGAACAATTCAGTTTGGACAAACCTACTAACTGCTTTCCCTGAAGAAACTGAAGCGAAGAGGACCCAGCGGACCTGTAGACAACAACTGTGAATGTCTTATAAGCGTTTGCACATTTCTGATGTCTTAAACCTAAATATTCTTAAATTCAGGTATAATTTTATAGGGTATTCTGATTTGTTCTGACAAAGGAAATTTCTGTCGGTGTTTTTTTTATTTTTATTTTTTATTAACTAGTACACTTCAAAGGGGACATATGCAAAATCCACTTTTTTAGCCCTTAAATTTAAGATGCTTTCAGTGACGTTCTTGACGCTTCCGTCAGCTACCTCCTCAATTATGTCGAGCCTTTGTTTACTTCTGTCATATTGTGGTAGCGTTACTATTTGAAAAGGTATTTGACATGCATGGACGCTGTAGTTAAACTACGCTGTATACTGTAGGTAGTTGGTATGAATACAAAGGGTGTAAATACGGTAATAACACCATGGCAGTGCAGTCATTTGAAGGCTTGGTTCGGCATGTTCGTAGTCTTCATTGTCCTGCTCGGAGTCAGACTGGCTCCGTCCAGGCCCGGCGGTCTGGGCGGGCGTTGGGGGGCATTGCCCGCCCATAGAGTCAGGTGTGCCCCCCCGGACTGGAAGCTATTTGTTGTTTTTACCTTAGAATGGCCAACGCTCTGTTATTCCTATGTCAATTTGATACAGTAGGGGCTTCCGCACTTACCATATCTGTGTCCTCTGTCACTTTTATCAGCAGTTAAAACTGTGTAATCCGTTGTTAACATGTCGTCACCTGTTTTTCCGAGCCGCCTTCAAACGCAACATGAGCGCTACGACTCTCACTGGGTTTACATCTGTGCGGCAGCGAAGGAGACCTGCTGCTGTGCAGAGCTACTCAGGTGTGTTAGAATCATGGCAACAAACCAGCAAAACGCAAAGAACTTCACACAGTTTCCCCCCAAACTAACCTACTGAGTTGAGTGGTGCTGTTGGATGCAGGTAAAGTTGGCTAAATGATGACTAGCTAATACCAATACAGCACCTTAAGCTTTTTAACAAGCAGCCTATAGGCTACTGATGTTGTTTATTTTCAGCTACGTCGATTCATTTTGCCCCCCCAAAATAAGTCGATGCCCCCCCCCCCTCCCCGTTAAACATTTAAGATATGAGGGACAAGTCTTCTGTTGTTGACATCTGCGGTAGAAAATCGTATAGCTGCTATCCAACTACAAAAATGGCCGAACGAGGGGTAAAGGAGGGGGGCGGGGCGTGTCATGTCTCAATAGACCTTTTTCAAGCTTCCGCGTTTTAAAGCGGATGTGGGGTTTGACCATTTCCGGTGGCTATAGCGTTAGCATTAAAAGGCTAGGAAAATGGCTCAGTCTCGGCGGAGTTGTTTTTTGTTCAGTCCCTGGTTGTTCGTGTGGGGCAAGAAAACAGCCATATCTGTCCTATCATGCGTTCCCGACGGACCCGGACCAACGGAGGC
>CAEGAE010093630.1:0-15723 GCA_903067095.1 Girardinus metallicus | reverse complement strand
ATATATATATATATATATATATATGTATAAAAAAAAAACAAAAAAAAACTGTGGTCTGAGGTTCTCCATCTCCTTCTCTGGTGGCCACATGTTTCTGTCACACTATACATCTTCCTTAGGGCTTAAGTTGCTGCACCCCAGACAGTCTAACAAGATGCTGGGAGGCAGCTTCGCACACCTCGTAAAGTCACAGCATGCCAGTGTAGAAGTAAACCGCTTTTAGGAAACCCACGAAAAGTCCTCTTGGAATCAAAATAAGTAGTAAGCAAGGATGACAAAAAATGGTTCCTGTCTTATTGGGAAATCTCTTTTAAGACAGTTATGCATATGGGCATAAAGAACACTTGAGATATTTGTTACAGTTTAAACACAGCTCACAATGTCCTGACAGTGTGTTAGAATATTTCAATATATAGTAAGGGAGTTTTACCTTTGAACACAATAAAAGTGGGAAAAAGCATGAAGGATCAACTCATCCCTTAGACTTCTGGGTACATTGCTTCATTTGTCAATTGTAAAACTGAATACATTAATTTACTGTGGATGTCACTACAGTCCTTTGCACTGTATCAGTATGTGATTAAAATAAGTGTCCAATCAAATGCAGAGGGTGGGTTTCAGAAATTAGTTTATTGTAATGTTTATTTATTTTGTCTATTTTCATTCATTTATAGTTTAATGAATTTTGACCTTCCTTCCTTTCTTCTTTCCTTTCTTTCTTTCTGCTAACATGAACATAAATTTTGTATGAAAATGAGTAGTTTGTAGAAAAAAGTCTTACATAGTTTATCCCTTTTCTAAAACATCAATTCACTATACCATAAACTATACTAGCGGTGTCTGTAAAAATATATTTTTTATATCTATTGCTGCTGACAGAGTCCTGAACAACATTAGGAAAATGGATCACACCACAGCATGCCACAAATTGCTATACTGACATACATTACTGACATTGCTTGTGAAAAGTCACAATTTCAAATTTTGTTGTCTGCAAAACACTGAATGGTGTAAATGAATCCCGGAGTTTCCATCTTGTATGAGGCATTTAGATCCCTAAGGTCATAAGAGGCAGGTTCACTCTGAGCTAAACAAAGGGAGGACACATTTAGTGTGTGCAGAAGCATAAGTTCTTTAAACTAAAATGGAATATTTATTGTTGAAGATTACATTATCAGATTATGTCTCTTAAGTACTAGTTGCATATTTGTTTTAGATTTCATGCTAATATTTCCTTAATTTCACATCACATTTAAATTTCAAAAATATTCTTTTAGTTTCCTCTATATAATGGAGCATTGCCTGTCTTTGTTCATCTATTTTGAGTTGCTTTGTGTATAATTTGTACTATGCAGACACTAGCATTGCCTGGCCTTGATTAACAGACTGAGAAAAAAAAAACTGACTGAGAAAAAAAAAAACTGTGTAGATTTAAGACTGCATTTAAAAAAGTAACATAAGATGTAAAGGTGCAACGCAACAAAGGAGGGAGTGGACACGAATTACATGCATAACCAATTCAAAATATACGACTACCTACTTTTAATATATTTCCTCTCTGGGACTGCAGAACAGTGAGGACTGCAGCTTTTTATGTGGCAGCTTCAAGGAACTGCTTTGTAGCTGTTACTTAAGTTTCCCTCAGGACTCACTTTAGCTTCTTTTTCAGGAACAGTCATCTGCATGGTCTTAATGAAAAATTCTAGACACGATATGTCTCAGCGCACAAAAGTAACCGCCGTGTATACTTGTCTGCCTGTGTAGGAGGAAACACCAAGTCCGTTTCTCAGTCACTGTCTGCGTCACTCTGTCACCACGTCCATCACTGACTCACAACGAACTATGTGTGACTGGAGCCTGATTTAGACAACTCAAGGCATCCTGTGCGCCATATGACAAACAGCTGATATTTTGATTCTCAATTAGGCCTTGTGGCTATTATTTGTTGCCGTGGATGTAGATATCATTTTCATACAATATGGACATGTGCTTGCAGTCACCTCACAGTAAGAGTGCATGCTGAGCAGCTGCCATCGAGTGTACAGCTTCTAGCAGCTTACACAAGAGAAGGCTGGTTGCCGTCTGTTAGCTTGACGCTTTAAACGATAAAATCTGACTATGATGTTCATAAAACACTATCTGCTTCCATCTCCCTCCTACGCTTCCCCTGAGTTCTCTTGTTTCTTCTCTTTCTTCCTTGTGCTGCTCCATAGAAAGTGTATTGCATGGTCGACTCTGTCTCTCCTCCTTATCCTTGCTTTCACACATCTTGGATAAATGAAATCTGCCGCCATTGGAGCATTTTCCCCTTTGGATTCCCTGATATTTTTGTTATCTGAAATCGAATCTGGAGCTCTGTGCGTGTCTGTGGCTCTCTTTGCTTGTAATCTGGCCTGAGAGCACAGAACTACCCAGGAGGAATATCATTCGCTAAGGATAACTGAGTGAATGAAAGAGGCATAACAATTACCAGAAAATGCCTTGTAATCACGGTAATTTTTTTTATCAAAATTCTTCTACACAAACACTTGTGATTTTCAGTCAAAAATTACTGCTCAGTTACTCATTTTCTTGTTTAATTTGTCAAAACTCTAAAAATAGATGACAATTATGAGCATGATGCCCTGTCTTTTGAGGAAAAAGAGAAGCAGAAGAAGAGATATCCAGCTTGGCAACAAATCACTGTCTTCCAGACTTTACCTGCGCCTTGACATGCAGTCCCAGTCCCTCATGCGGTGACAGGAACAAATTTGTCATCCTAATATAGATGCTATCATTGCTGAGATGAATGTACTCAGGCCTAATTCCCATGCGTATCGTTTGCTAAAACATGACATGAGGGAAGAGGAAGAGCAGCTTTGCCCTACAACCGCAGACCTGGTTGCTTGCAGCCTGCAAGAGGGTCTCTGTAATCAGATTCCTGTCCTTCAGGTCAAGATTTGTCACTCACCAAGGGGTTGGAGTGAATGTGATAAAGTAATGACTGTTGAACTGATTCAAGACAAAGGTAGACAAAGAAAATCCAAAAAGAAAAACCAGACAAAGGAAAGCACAATCCTGGCATAATGTAATCACTATGAATGAAAGAAGACTTTTGTACAACAAACAATCCCTCTGGTACTTTTGTAATGCATGAACTCATGACTTCAAGTCAAAATGTATTTATATTTCTGGCTCAATGTGAGATGACACAAATTGGGATAATGTTCAATTATGCATGGAAGATAATCTAGGGCATTTTATGGACGAGAAGCTGCACTGCCAGGTGCTGAGGATGCAGGGAACTGAGTAAGGAAACATTGAATGCCATGTGTTTGGAGATGGAGTTCTGGGCAGCATAACCATTTCCTGGACTCAGTGCAGCGCTGACCTCCATGAATCCATTTTGCTGGTAGTTCCTTCTATGCACTGATAAAGCAGTAGGTCTGCTGCAGATCCCGTATCCTGATGCTGTAGCACAACTGACCTAAAACCTGAACCTGAATTGATGTGGTGGCAGGTAATACCTCCACCCATCAGGTGAAATGCAGTAGGTTACCATGGAAACTCTCGTTGCAGGCATGTGGAAAGACAGATTTGACCAAGGATTTGCAGATTTCTTAGTTAGTAGGTCACCCCCTGTTGCTTGGACATCAAGAAATGTGATAGCTACTACTCCTTTAATAGACACCTAGTATCTAAAGAAGTTCTTACTTGAGTGAAATCCTGTAAACAAGAGAAAGCCAATTTTGTTTCATTTTACATTTTGAATATATATGCAATTTATTGTTTTTCTTGCTTGTATTTAATTTGTCACAAATAATTATATTAACAGAAACAGTTGTATATCTGTTTAGGTGAGAGTTAGACATAAAAGATAAACTCTCAAATTCAACTCAGAATTTTAAAAAATATGTTTTTCTTTTTTAAAACTGTGCACATCCTCCAAAATGCAAAGGAACTTCAATAATAAGCAAAATTTTCACTAAACATGTCCAACACAATACCTAATTCATAGCAACCTGTATGCCAAACTAACATCATTTAACCTGATATTACCTTGTATTATTCTAGCATTCTGCCATAAACTTTGCTTTTTATGATTATAAATGCTATTAAGAGAGCTGCTCTTTGGACACAGAGTATCATCCTAATCAAAGACCACCAGCTGTAACAGGGCCAACACTAGCCATTTGAATGAGTTAAGCACAAATGTTTTGTGGTGACATGCTTTTGCAGGTTATCCATTCTGCAGTTTCTACTTATTGCACTCACTGCTGAGCAAATGTTATTAGTGATAAAAGAAATGCACCAAAGCAAGTGCCAAAAACTACAAAACAAAATATCCCCAAGGTCTGCAGAACTTCTTCACATGAAGTTATATATTATTCTAGACTAACAGACTTTAACACTGGTGCTCAAAGTAACAGCAGGGGGACAACACAGGGTAGACTGGGGAGAGCGTCACAGAGAAAAGCAATCTTTTCCTCAAGCTAAAATGTTAGTTTTAAATTACTTTTAAATCCTTAACATGCTTTACAATTTTTTATTTTTTATATCACTATGATTACTATACTCATAATTACTTTTCACATGACAGACTTTTTGGTGCCCTATGCACAGTGCGTGATCTGTGTAGGTGGACATTGGTATTAAACATATTGAGAGAGCTAGTATGAACTAGTGTTTGTGTTATGTGTTATTTGCAACTAAATAAATACATGCTAACGGATATTTTCTAGAAATTAAAATTTAGCAATTACATTTTTTTTTTCTCACAAAATACAACAGGTTTTACATTTATTTTTTCCAACATTTCTATTTTGCCCATGCTGGACTGCCTTTTGCTCATACCTTGGTGGAAGTATAGGGAACATGGAATGAATAAGTCAGTGTGTGGCTTATTAGCACCTAAAAATTATTCAAACATTGAGAGAGCCCTGCACAACTCAATGAGCTCTTGGCGCAGAGTTTCTGTTTGTAAATCTAATGTTTAAACTGGCAGATAGCTGAATCTTGCAGGTGGTGGATCTCATGTTTAATAGTTGAACTGTGCTCTGTTTTCATAAATCTTAGCTGAAAATTCCTGAGATTATAAGGTGGTTCATAAAAATGCTGTAAGACTAGCAGTGTTCCTCTTTTTTTGGTCATGTGTACAAAAGAAACTGGAAAATTATAAAATACAGTTTCCTCACTGACTACTGTGCATAAAACAAAGTATGCATGCCTTCAGTGCTGCTAAGTTTTATTAAAAGCAATATGTTTCATGGACTATACATGGCTAGCACAATGTTGAAGGGCAGTTTCCATAATGGCCCCGGTGAGCCTAAGACGATGGATATGGGCTGTCGCTGCAAGTGAACGCCACAGACCTGGGTCCACTGCAGGGCAAAAGGGTTACCTCCTTTAAACCATCTGTCAGCTGTAGGTGGGCACAAAGTCATGACTTGGTCTGAAGCATCACCACCTCAGGACCATAAAAAGTGCTGCAAATACTGTCAGGGGCAACATGATATTTCTGAACAGTCTAAGATGTAAATAGCAATACATGCTGTCCTTGATAAACTGAATGAAATAAACTATCATCAACCTTTACAAGCAGTGATGTGCATGTCAGTGAAGTATGTGTTTATTACTTTTGCTTTTAATTCTTTTGTCTAAAGCACACAGTCTCCAAGAGGTACAATGGTCAATCCTGTACAACTGCATTGCAGGGGAAATTTTATCCCGAGGATGTTTTCTTTTTCTGAATAATTGAAAACCCCACATGCTTCCAGGGCACTTACACTCACACTAAAAACTGCAGTATGATTCCAAGTGTGAGGCTGATAAGTTGGACTTTTTTTTATAAATAAAATAGTACTCATCTAATGTGACTGAAATTCTGCTGATTATTCGCTTTCTCATTAATGTAGAAGTTGGTTTCTGTTATTTTTTAACTAAGGATCTTGCAACACAGATGTCTGACTTTTAGTTAATGAGACTTTCTGGAAATTTCTCTGTAAAATTAATTTAACATTAAGCGATGATCCTGTTCACTTCCTAACAGAAATATGAGACTGTAATCTGGCATTATTAGTGTTTGTAACATTGAACTGACAAACTTTTCTTAATATAAAAAAACAATATCTTTCTAAACAGATTTTTTTTGTCACTATAGAGTTTTTGTCATGAATGTACTGTGCACAGGACAAGGGTACACAAATCTCTTTTTGAATGAGTCTATAACATAAAATGTATACCAACTGAAGATGTATTGATGCTTTCTGTTGGCTCTAGATCTATTAAATCTGTCACTAGTGATAGGTTACTATGCCTGAAGTAACCTTTTCTTGTGTTTATTTTGAAAGGAAAGGTTCTTTTTCAAAGACATCATTCCACATGATATTTTTCATTAAAGAGTTTGTCAAATCCCACACAAAGGTGACATCATACATAATAAAATGCTGCAGTGAAGTTATAGCTAAAGTTATGATCATGTCACCAGCATGATGAGAACAATTAATTATCTGTTTTAGTTCAGATTTTTTGATCCTGCATTAAAATTAACAGATCACTTAGTTTACCTTCCACACAGAACACCTCACAAAGTGCCTTCGTGTTTAATGATTGCAGCTTTTACTTTCATGAGTTAAAAAGAAAGGCGACTTCAAAGTAATTTCCACAAATATCTACTATGTCAATCAAAAGCTTACTTATTCTACTATTGTGAGCACTTTGTTGCTAAGTAACTTGATATTTCGACAGCGACATAACCTTAAAGAAGACAGTCACAATATGTGGAAATAAAATGTCTGACTGTGTAACTGGTTAGCCAGATGACAGACTGATTATTCCTTCATGCACTCCTGAAACTTAACAGCCTGTTAGGTAACGGGTTGGCAATGCTACAAGCTTGTTTTTTTTCCCACTGAATATTACTTAAAATGTAGTGTGGTTTTAAACTTTTACAAATGAAGTAAAGAAAAGCTGGAAACTGTGAAAAAACTGTGAAGAAAGACGTTTTCCTTGTTGTCATTTTAAAAAATAAAAAGGATATTTATACATATGTTAACTAATAAAACACCAACACAAAGTAATGCATTACTGTGAAGTGGAGAACAAAACATATGGTTATCATTTTTACTGTCTTCAACTAAAAACCTGCATAAATTTGTATAAATAAAATCTAGTGCACTTCTTTAGAAGTGATTTGTTTAAATTACAATGTTCACATCGCAAAAAAAAAACAAAAAAACACCATTCACACTGTAAAACAGCAGTGGCAGGATCAGGCTGTGAAAATGTATTCTTTTAGCTTTTTAAGGGAGAAGATGTTTAGAGTTTATGAAGGACTGCTAAAGCTAAATAGAGAGCAATCCTGGCAGATAATCTGTTAGAGGCTACAAAGACTTCAGACTGGGCTGGAGGTTCAGGTTCCAGCTAGACAACTACCCTAAACACTGCCAGACCACAATGGATTAAATAAAATTCCAGACATAAATCCACTTGAGACTCTGTGGCAAGACACAAAAACTGATATTTGCATACTCCCACCATTAATGTGATTAATTTTTGACTATTTTGTGAAAAAGAATGAGGCACTTTATTTGTTTTTAGACACCTTAGACACCCAAAAGGTCTTGGGACTGTAATTGCAGCTAAATGTGATTCTACAGCATACTAACTCAAGCAAACTCAATACAAATGTTTGGCGCTCTTTTAAGATTTGAAAATAAATTGAATATCATGCATAAATTTTTCTACCACTCTACAACTACGATACATTACTATATGCAGATAAAATCCCAATAAAATGCATAAACGTTTATAGTTGTAACGTGAAAAAATCCGGGTGCAAAGGGTAATAATTAAGACAGGACTTAAATTAAGAAATAACTAAGTAAAATATACATAACATAAATGTAAATTAAATCCTTCTGAAGCCCAACACAGAGTATAACTGGGATTACTATTACACTCGCAATAAAGAAGCCATTGTTAGCCATCAGATCAAATTTCTGAGAGTAAATTTCTGGGTGTGACGCCGAAGCACAGCCTGAGTTTATAAAACAATTCTTGCAAGTATCAAAATAAAGCCTAAAGATAGCAATGAATTCAATAAAGGTACATATTGCAAGGCTGATTATGAGGGTGAAAAAGGCTCCAGACAGTGTAGATATTGGACCGTAGGTTGCTGAAGATTTTTCACTCCAAGATTATTGTGACACTAACTCTTTTATACTATGTTTGTAAGAGTCACAGAAAGAGAGCCTTAAAGGCATCCAAACAGTTCACTAAAGGTATAAAAGTGCAGCATGTCAAATCTTCTATTATCCCCATAAATAACAGAGCCAGGTTTTGCTTTATCGTCTCAGGAACCAAACAAATACAGCCACTGTGAACCAGTTCAGCGTGAAGTCAGCCATGTGCTGCAGTTGCAAATGAAATGGCCTTCAAAATGTGTTTTGAATGTCACTTACTTGCAATGAATAGCCATTACATCCACCTCACTCAGGGTTAATTCTGAAATAGGAGGGCCAACTGGCCATTTGGTGGCAATGATGTGCCATAGTGGTCATTTGTTCTCCCTAGGAAAAAGATACAGTCATGCATTTCTTGATGTTTTTTTTTCTCAGAATCAAGCTGTAAAACTCAAATGGTAGAGCATTAAAAGGCTTCATGAGAAACATAAAAGCCTGAAATTTTACATTGGAGTTTCTTGGAAGGTGTCACTGATACATAATGTTCTTAGACTGGACATTAGAATATTTGCACGTAACATTTGGCCATATAGATTTCATATGTATCAATTGAACTGCATTTAAGGGAATGTATTTATTTCTATTTATAGATTCTGCCATGGCTCTTGAAGTTCAAAATTGAATGGTGACTGGGTAGAAGAAACCGGTAATTTATCCACATGTTCCTACTGAAGACAAAAATGGCTATTACTCTGTTTCCTACCTTACCATGTTTGCATAGCTAAAAACCATAATCAGATGTGCCATAATCAGAAGAGTACATTGTGAAAGGCCTACTTTTGACAAGTCTGTGAAGAAGGTGTGTCTCTTGTGATGCACCCCTGCTTTGTGTAATTGTGTGTGTGATGGGATTTGTGTATTAGAAGTTGTACTACATGGTAACAAGGCACCCTACATTTAATGCAACCTCACCATCTTATTTTTTCCCTATGATCTGGAAATTAATGTTCAATGCCATCCAAATATTACCAATGAGTGTTGCCGAGTGGTCCAATTAATTTTTTTTTTAGCAAAATATTATTCATTAAGTATGTCAGAGTACATCAAATAACACTGAGGTGAGCTAAACTTTATCGGTGCAGAGAAAGCATTTACATAGAATCGCATGACGTTCATTTTCATGCAATTATTGTGTCATTGCTGCAACATTCACATATTTGAATATAGCTTGCACTAGTTCTACTGCAGTAAAGATTTTTTTTCTTTATTAGTATGCTGACCAAGAATATGTACTTATATATATATATATATATACATACAGTCTTTTTTTGTACAATCACTAATGATGTATGAATATCATCCGGTTTTTAAAATAATACATTTGCTTATGCCTGGGTCTGGTACATGTGGCAACACATTGTCACTCTTTGTCATCATATTAACACAAGGAATGTAGAAAAAAGTGTGTTCTTTGTGTTCTGCATACTAATACACTGTTAAATAATGGCCATAGTTGTTAGTTTTTTTTATTTTTTATCACAGTATATAATGTAGCACTCTTCTTTCTGTATACTGTCCTTGTCTGTTTGCGAGGCACTGAAGCTATTACCAACTTTAGATGATGTTCCAGCAGACGATACTGGTGAATGTTGGATGGCATCCTCACACTTGGAAATTCTTGTAAGATTTATATACTGTATGTTTGCTGGCTGGTGTAGATAATACCAAGCTATGCACGTGAGGATCCATCACTGTCAAATGCAGTGGCTCAGTGGCTCTTCTAGATAGCCGTTGTTCGTCTTTCCTTTCTTTTCTTTTTTTTTTTTTCTCCTTTTTCTCCTTGGAGGCATAAGTGTTCCAGAAAGTAGGGTGGCATCACTCAGGCAAATTTGATTAAGCATTAGGTGGGATTAACTGCTATTTACAAGGGGTACATCCCAAATATCTTCTTTCTGGACTAGTTGTTACATGAAACAAATGAACTAGAAAAAAAAAGGTACAATAATAATGTCAAAGAGACAGCGCTGTGGTCAAGACCACTTAACCCAAAACCAAGACAAGACCAAGACCAGAGTGTATCGAGACTGAGACAAGAACAAGACTTTTAGGCTTCAAGACCAAGTCAATACCAAGACCAAGGGTAATCGAGTCCGAGTCAAGACCAAGACCAGCACCCGCGCAACATGACACAATAAATGTGAAATATGACGAAAATTGTTTCTCAAATTGATCTGAAAGGTCCACATTGCCATAAAACCACTTAGATATTAAATACTTAAAGCTGACATAAATTTAACCAATATTAACCAATACCATCTCTGTGTCACAATCCGCGGTGGTCTAGTGCCATCCCTAAAAAGATAACGACCTGGGTGTTTGCCCATATCGCTCATATCAGAAACCACCACTCTGCACCATTAACAACTGAGGCAATGCCCTGATGGTAAATAACTATGTTCAACTATGAACACTGACCAAGGAGCAACAAGCAAGAAGTAACCAAGCACAAGGCACTCACCGTGACTGTTCTCTCCCAAATGAAGCCAGGCAGTCTGACACCATGGCAGACATTACAGCTGCTACTTTGAAAGAAAACAATCAAAGAGCAATGTGCATGCTCTGCGTGGTTTTTCGTTCTTATTTTATTTATTTGCTAATTAAAAATATATTAATGTACGTAATTAAATAAAATAGTAATAGCTACTACAGTGTACACAGAGCATTACAAGAACAAAGAATGGCTCTCAGTGAGGCTCCAGTCCTGTCTTCTTAGTAAAGAGATGTTCAAAGAATCGGACTGTTCCTGAATGCCACATCACTATATTGCAGACTTTTAGGCACAGTGTTGTCCCATATGTGCGACACGTTAGTCAACACCTCCGCACAATAATTCAGCGCAGTGAGTGACTTTTTTTCGTCACTAATGCTTATGTGTCTCTGTACAGCTAGCTTTGCTAACATCACGTCAACAGAGCTTACCTTTATTTGAGCTTCTTTTCTAAGTGACGAAAAAAATTAGACATAGTCCCACCTTCTGTGAAACCACAGCACTACTGAATTATCTGTCGCCATCGGATTTATTATGATTTATGCAGCGAAATTCTATTACTGACATTAGACAGACATCTTCTGCCGCTCAGAGAAAACCACTGCGCAAGTCTTGGAGCGCCGCGTGCGAGTGAAAGGTGGGGAGGGGGAATAACAGAAACATGTAATTGGTAAGTCACGTTATTGCTTGGATTTTAATCGGTGCGTTTCGCATCCAGTGAAAACAAACATGTTAACAAATAAACTGGACATTATGCTGCAAGTTTAGTGATATTTCCACAGTTGCGGTCTTGACTGGTCTTGAAATAAAATCCCGAGTCCTCAGCACCCGAAACCGGGACAAGACCGAGACCAAATGCGGTCGAGTCCGAGACGAGACCGGTCTCGAGTCCTACAACACTGCAAAGAAAAACAGTTTTTGACCTTTTTTGTATTAAACTTACAGACAAATGAAGTAAGCTGGAAAAAGATTGCTAGCAACATTTTGAGGTATCCATTTAAAAATATTTAAAAGACAGGTCTTGAAGACATGCAAAATGAAGCATAACAATTCAGAAATCCCTGAAAGACTGTAACCCTGAGGCCAGCGTGTGGCGTAGGTAGAGCAGGCGCCCCATGCAGCTGTCCTTGGTTCGATTCCTGACTCTGGGACCTTCAATGCATGTCTTCGCCCTTTCTCTCTCTGATCATTTCCTGCCCCAAATACTGCAAATAAAGGTCAGTATTGCCTCAAAAAACCTTCAAAAAAAGACCTTAACCCTGGATCGGTTCCCGTTCTTTTCACAAATGTGTTAAGTGGCCCCTAATATTAAGCCGTCAGGCAGTATTTTGGATCGCTGACTACAGCCTGGTTCATGGTCAAAATCAACTTTGTTTTACATGGTGAAAGCAGATTTTACAACACCACATCAGATCATTATACACGTTTGGTTTATGCAATGTGGCTCATTTTGGTGCAATGCAGCAAGGGACAATGGACTGTGTTGCATCATCTATGGCACTAAATAATAACATGATGTAAAAGTGATGCAGATATGGAAAGAGTGCAAAAATAATATACTCTAGTAAAAGTACAGTTACTTTAATAAATGTGTATTTAAACACAAGAAAAGGTACCAGTATACACTTTTACTCAAAGTAAAAGGTACCAAATTAAAATTTTACTTTAAGTTACTTAGTTACTTTTTATAAGTTCTACTGCTGTCTTTAGGATTCTCCTCAACTGATCATCTCCTCCATCTCAGCATCCTTTTCTGCATCTTCCACTTCATCTATAAAGCTTCTGTTTTCCATTTATCAGAACCTGGTAGTTCTGATCTTCATCCAATAGATCCTCTGTCCCTCTTATTTAATAGTTTTAGATAACTGTCTTTGAACTAAGCACCTGATGGTCGGTTTTCAGCTTTAACTAATACAGATTATAATAATAAATATTATTAACATTTCTTCTTAAAATATTATTCTGAATGTTTACACGGCAATAGATTGGAAGAAAAAGCAAACTAAGTTTACATTATGATAGAGGCGTTGCCCTCCTCATGCTAATAGATAAACTCATCCCTTAGGTAGAGCCACGGGCTTTCTTTTTCTCACAGGTTATCTTGAACCTGTGATGTTTTTTTTTCCTTGCACCTCTGTCTTCTAATTGATGCAAAACAATTAGATCTTAATAATAATGCAGCAGAAGAATCAATGCCATTTTTTTCTGGTATTTATTATATTTTATTTTAATTTATATTCATTAAGAGATATGATTTCAGATGTAAAAGAGTTTACTCAAAATAAACTCAAGTGAAAGTAGAAAGTTTTGTAAAAAAAAAACTTAAGGTTCAGAGTACAGACAAACTGTACCTATTTACTGCAATGCTTGTTACTTTCCAGCCTTGCAAATTTTTAGTAATATTTTCACTTGTGGCATTTTGTACTTTTATTAGTTAATGTGTGCAAAACAGAAACCCACCTCTTATATTAAGAGATGCTCATACTTTTATTATAACTGAAGTTTGGTCTGGATGAGTCATCTTTCCCTCGATTACAAGCTAATTTAATTCAAAAAGTTAATGACAACTTGTAAACTGTGAAATATGACCTCATGTTATTTAATGGATATCTTGAACAATCACATTGTTGAGGAGTTTATCTTAACGTCCAATATCCAGAATAAAATAAAATCAAGTTTCAGCAATAGCTGCACCAAAATACAGAAAAATTTTAACAATTTGTAGACTCAAGGTCAAGTAAATCACTGCTCAACTTCATACCGTTTCATTTGATTGCATTAGAAAATGAGATTTTAGTAAATACTGTCTCTTATTTGTTTTTAGTTCCTTTTTTATTCCTCATACATTTCTTCATTGTATTTATTTTGTTGCTTCATGTCAAAGCACATTGGTCAACTTTGGTCATGTTTTGAATGAGTGCCTAATAAATGAGTTTGAGATTAACATCCAGAAGGTGGAATTCATATCGCGTCTTTGTGATTTTATGTACACAGTTGCTGTTTCATTGTCCGTAAATATATGCATGGTCTAATTGGATGCGATTAAGCACTGCTGTATGTAAATACACTATTAGGACGTGACAGTTCAGCAAAAACAATACTGTACCTGCTCTGCATTCAGCAGTAAGCAGACACAGCAGAAAAAAGTCACTGCAGAGACAACCAATTTAGAAACTATGAGCATATGAGTTACTGTCAATGCAAGGCGTCTGTGTAATTCACTATTTTTTGTACTGATTTAATATCATCTTCTAAGATTAAGTCATTCCAACTGGGATTTGAATTCAAATCTCTTGTAAAGCTAATTTTGTCTTATAAACTTTTTTCCCCCTGTGGTTAATGATTACACTACTCTGCTCTAAAATGACAATTGTCTTGTTAATAAAGCATAACTTTGCACTCAGGGGCTTTAGAAGACTATGACATGACATTACCCATAAACCGAAGCACAGAGGATTCAAAAAATATCAGCCCAGACAAGCATTCAAGGAACTTTCAGAAAGGGCGTGTGAGGAAAGCCGGACCATTCAAAATCATTATTCCATCCAGTGACTTCACCCTTGGAGAGATAACTGGAGCAATGCAAGCCGACACACCCTAAATCTGCAGAGCATGCATCACTTAAAAATCTTACTGTGCTAGAATATTTACAATGTGTGCAAAGCAAGTGAGCACACCATTTTCTTCATAAAATTTAAATGTATATGTATTCATTGTCTAGCCATTAATTTATGTTTCTCTGTAAAAGCTGGAGTAATTTAATTCATAATAAAAACAAGAGCCTCTTAATAATTTTAATATTTAGGAGATTAAGATGAAATTAAAAATGATGACATTTTCCAGAATTTTTCAAAATGTTGGTAATCAAGAGTTTCATTGTATGTGGATCGTTTTTTAAGGTTTCTTCAGATTTAAAATTTATTGTATGACTGAGAATCCTGCATATTAAATCTGTGAAATACAGTTTTTGCAATACATTTTCCAAAAACTAAGTATAAGAATAATTTTTTTAGGTTCTATAACTCTCACATTGGAGATGGAATGAGAAAACAGCAAATGAAAGTTTTCCTATTTTAAATTCAATGACTAGATTCAGATTTCTCACCAATTCTGGTGTCTTTCAGTGTGTAGCGTCCAAAGAAAATAGTGTCCTACTGTTTGCAGTAGGACAGTCAGGCTGTTGTATTAAATACATCCCAATGTTCTTGAAGTCTCCCAATGACTACAGTTTTCCATGTCTCATTTATCACTCACCCACATCGTTCAGCAACTCTTTAATACTGTGACTTTTTATCCCATATGGATGCCTCTGATGGAACTGTGTAGTACTGTATTCACATACAAAAATAGCTAAACCTGCTAGTTTCTTCTTTTTTATTCCATTAAATTCAGTCCATCTCTGAAATTTTAAGTCAAACCGATATCAAGACTTCCCTGAAGATCCCATAAATGCTTACTGACATGTACTTTTTAAACAGGTACAAGAAGCTAGCCTTAATTTTTTACTAACCCTTCAGTTGGAAGTGTAAGCTCAGAGAATGATAAAAAAGAGGATGAATGCGTGACTGCAACATGGAAAATTGTTATTGATTAGAGTATTCAAATCTATCATTATACCAAGATCATTTCAATACTTACATTTCCTTTCTGTCTTCATTTTCTAAATCACCAAACACTCCCTGTCTTTCCCCCTCATCCCTCAATTTCCTCTACAATGACGGACATAAATAAGAATGAGCTCAATTTTAGATAATGTCTGTTCCTTTCCAGCCAATTCAGTTTGTGCTGTGGTAACATTTCACTAGGAATTATGACATAATAATAGCCCTTTGTCTGTTACTCCACCAGCCTTATGGTGTACATTCATTCTGCTGCAGCGCTGATGTTACTTAATAAGAGTGGAAGAAAGTGTGTTCAAAAAAAAAAAATTGCTAATATTTGAGTGTTCAAAGGCTTGGTAAATCAGATTAAAAAAGGTCTTAACATGTCAAAAAAAAAAAAATAATAAAAAAA
>CAEGAE010093623.1:0-29802 GCA_903067095.1 Girardinus metallicus | reverse complement strand
TCAAATAAAATTGTGTTTTATCTCATGGTCAACATCTACTGTAACGAGCTCCAGGGTTAAGGAAGTTTTAAAGGAACAAGGACATGTGAGTCAAATAAAAAAAAAGTACAAAAATTCCTGTGACATAATGTCAAGGTAGACCTTTAGAGAAATTAGGAACTTGCAGTTCAGTTCATGTTTACAGTTCACAACCTCAAGATTTTAAACAAAAAAGTCCGAAATGGAAGATTTTGAACGTGTACTAAATGACTCAACTGAGTATGAACCAAAAAAACTGAAGGCCTGAACAAATTTTCCCTTTTTTTTTTTTTTTTTTTTTGTGAAATAAAGTTTTTAAAAACAGAACATGACATTAAGTCAAAATCAGCTCCCACTGGCTGATTTTGTTGAAAAAGCCATATTACCCATTCCTCTTAAGTGTCAGAAAGCAAAACAAGTATAATATTTTTGATCAAAATCTAAGATTTATGTTACAATTGCTTTCATACTGTCAAGTTTTTGTTTCCAATGTCAAATGAGACAGACGTGTCTCAGAATGTGAAAGGAGTGTACATTTTGCAAAAATATAGTTTATTTTTATTACCATTTTATTTAACAGTCCCATATTGCTCTCCTTTGCAGCAACCGAATTTTTAACAAGTTTTCTATTACTTGTATTTAAAAAGCTAGACAGGTACAGACAGGATCAGACCAGAGTTGTGAGTGTGTAAAAAAAAAAAGTTCCACATAAGAACTCTGATTTTAATCAGATTTACCTCAAATGACAGACAAAATCAGAATAATTTCCTTCACAGTTATCACAAAGGCATATGAAGGCTATGTTAATCACAGTTTCGTTCTTGTAGTGAGAAAGTATTTGACTTTTAGATTTTCTCCAGTAAAATCAAACAGGCATGTCAGTCATTTTTCTATATTTGCAGTTTCAAAAAATACTCTTTGTAATATGTTGGTAAAACAGACCACAGACTAAAGTTTTGACTCTAATTTAAACCTGACTGGGACTGTAAAGTTTTAGTCATGCACATAAATTAGTTTAAAACAAATTGTGAAAATATTTTGGGGTTTTTATTTTGTTAAAGGAAACAAGTGAGTCAAAAGCTGAAAAGTTACTTAAAATGTAATTGTCATCTTTTTGATGACATGTTTTGACATGAATGAAAAAGAAGAGCAGTTTTGTGAATCTACAAAGATGGACAATTCTTTAAAAAAAATCTGTCTATAAAAGTTAGTCAAACAACATTTCTTTTCTAAGTGCATACACATTCGCATTCATGCGAGACTCCAGAATGCTACGAGCGTAAAAATATTTTGATCCGCTTAAGCGCTAAGTAATTTCAATCGCCTGTTTCCTATGACCAAGCGCATTTTCCACAATCATTTAAATATCATTTGCATTTACTGTAATATTCAGGTTTCCATTACAATCATTCCATTAGAGCCTTTTCTTTGTCTTTTTTTCTCCCACATGTAACCGTATCACCTGCCTGGGGAAGTGAACAGCGAACCAATTAACCTCTAAGGGGCCGAATGTACGTTAAACCAAATCCGACACGGCTTTGAGCCACGATGTGCATCAAGGTGGTTAATGCTGTGACAATATGACTGATTCCTCCACCAATTGGATCTAAATGAGTTAATGCGCTCGGCTCCTCTGGTTTGTCGGTAATAGGTGCGGTTGCTCGTGGAATTGCTGTAGAGATTTTGATGCCGTACGCAGTGATCCTCTGGGCTTCTTCGCTGAGCAATAGTTTGACCTTTCCGTCGACTGTTAGAGGAGAAAACAGCATTGTGAATAAAAGATACTCCATGCTTGCCTATAGGCAACAAAATAATTCTTCTACGTTTCTGTTTTGTTTTTTACTGCCTGCAGCTGCGGAAAAGGAGGGGGGAAAAAATTAGACTGGATTTTTTTTTTTTTTTTTTTTTTTTTGTATTGGCCCTGTTGGCATTCTGGTCCGAACAGTGTTGCTGGCCTTCACCTCGCAGAACAAGTGGTGTTTAATAGCGCTAATAAGCTAAGAGTGAAATGCCATCTGTAAAGTAGCTATTAGTAAGACTGTGGGCTCGGTTCCCGCTGCCGCCTGCCAGCCGCGGTTTAAATGTCATCTGCTGGCCATACGAGCGGCCAGAACAGGCTGAGGGGGAAAGTCAGCCGGTCCAATAAGGGGGAAGGTATAATATGGCTTCTGACACAGCAATCGATAGGCCGTGTCTGCTGAGGGAGTACTGTCCTCTCTGAGCACCGGCGCAGGCAGACCTGTAACCAGAAGCCAGTGCCAGGAAGGGTAGATCACAGCAGGGTTGGTTAACGGGGGCCAGGGCCACATCGGGTCAAAGGTCACTGGGATATCGCGGCTCACGCTGCAAAAACACAAAATCTTACCTAGTCGTCTAGTTTCTATTGCTAATATTTTCAGTACATTTGAAATACGACAAAACTGAAAAAAATATAGGAGCTTAATTGAATATTTGATAATAGTTCCAGGTTATTTCACCAATAGAGAGAAATTTTTCTGAAACATTTGTGCCGAAGAACTGTTTATTACATCTTTTTTTAGACAACTGTTTGACCCTGTGTGTCACGGCCACAGACAAAAAATGCTGATAGAAAGCATTCCCATTTTCAATTTTTTTGCTGTAAAGGAATGTGATTTATATCACTAAGCTGTACACTAAAACTGCATTTTCAAATTAGTTGATGCTTTCATTTAACAAACAGTGGAGAAAATAGTAAAACTGTCAATTGTGGCAATACAAACAGTTCTGGGGGGATTTAAACATAGTTAATTGGAATTTATTGCGACTACGATAAATCTAAATTCTTCTGATAAGAAATGTATCACGATAAATGATTAAAGAAACGACAAATGGAGCTAGTATGTTTTCATCAATATTATGGAATTATTGACTTATAAAACGCTCCTATATCTTGCTGAAAAATTACTTGTAAATTAGTTTTGTCTTATTTCAAGTACACTTGTTCATTCTTTAAAAAGGAACAATATAGAGTCGGCACAAAGTTTGAGTTATTACAGCTAGAAACTAACGATCAGGCCGAAAATCTGGGTGTGGTGATGAACTCTGACGTGAGCCTTCAGAGTCACATAAAGACAGTTACAAAGTCAGGCTTTTATCACCTGAACAACATTTTCAGGACTAAGGGACTAATGTTAGAGCGAGCTCTAAAGAAACTTTAAGATGCATTTATCTTATCCAGGTAAGATAAATGCATGGATAAGATAAATGCTGAGCAAAAGGTAAATAATTCCTTAATATTGATTTTAAAAAGGCGTTAGACTGGGAGATTATTTCACTTCTAACTTGTAATTTTTCATCAGAAATAAGAAATGACTAACTTCAAACAAGGTCTTCTATCTTGCTGAAAAGTTACTTGTAAGTTAACGTCTTATTTCAAGATATTTTCATTACAGGCTAGACAAGAATACTTGATTTTGTGTTTTTGCAGTGCAAGAGCAGCAACACTTTATGATAAAATCATTTAAGTAAAAGTAAAAAGGGCAGCTTAGTAAAAAAAAAAACCAAAAAGTAATTCCTTTGTCCATAAAAGTTACTGAAATAAATGTAACTGAGTAAATGTACTTACTTACTACTCAACTCTAGATGTTACCTAAACATTCAGGTAGTTCCAAGCATAATCTGTCCTCATTTTAAGACAAGGTTAAGTCATTCAAATCTAAAGATAAACTTATAGTTTCATGCTCAGGCTGTTTCGTTTTTTGTTTAGTTTTTTAGCTTTTTCAGCACTGTGTTTATTTATGGTCAGGGTTCTTTTATCAATATCCCAATTTATGGCTGCCACTCTCGCTGGGATGAATCCGTCCCGACTCTCTCTCCCATCCATCTCAGTCTCAGACTGCAGGCCAGGAAGGATGAGCTTCCTGTCAGCAGGGGAGATGGGACGACGATTCATAGCCTCTTCAATGCCCTTTCAGTTTTTCCTTGCCGTCTCGCTCCGGAGGGGCCTTCCAAAGTTGCTGTAAATCTAAATGTGATGCCCAGCAAAAATATTTATATCCCTGGAACTTTTTCTTTTTTTTTTTTTTTTTTTGTCTTATTACAACAACAAACCTCGATGTTTCAATTTATTGGGATTTAGTCATTTGCTCCCTAATTGTGAAGAGGAGTGAAAAAGATATATGGCTGTTCTTTTTTTTTTTCATGCCTTTTTAAAGGTGTGTATTTGCATTCGTAAGTGCTGAAGTAATACTTTGTAGAAATGCGTTTTGCTGGTATTACAGATTGTATATTTTTGGGGGAATATTTTGCAGATTTATCACAAAACATGGTTTAAGCTGAGGGTCACTGGATATATGGAACCTGTAAACCACAGTCTTCAAGTTCTGTCTCTGCACTGCACAGACTCTCAATCTTACCAAGTGTTTTTTGGTCTAGTTTCTTGTGCAAATATCTTCGTACACTTCAAATAAGACTAAACTTACTTACAAGTAACTTTTCAGCAAGATATAAGAGCTTGTTTTAAGTAAATATTTTCTTAATATTGATTGTTTTAAAAAGTATTAGATCCATTGGCAGGTTATTTCACTAAAACAAGACATTTTAAATATAAGTGAAATAATTTGCCAGTGGATTATTTTCGTAGATTATCTGTCTCCTGCTACACTGTCACAAAACGGTGACGGTTTTAAGAAATATGCAAAAATAAACATTTTTTAATAAAAGTTACATACGGCTGCTTAAATGTGATGCGTGTCCATAACATTAAATCCCAATATAATCCATTAAGCTTTGTTGTTAAATTAAAAAGTATTTTGAAAAACAAGAGACGACTGAAGGCTTACGTAGCTTGAAGGCTTCTGAGAGGCAGAGAAAGCAGAGTGACTTCCTGACAGAGTATTTATATCCACGAACTTAAGATCGAGGGTGGGGAGTGTGGTGGGGCATCACAAAGAGGTGAAGCAAAGAAGCAAAAGGGCAGCTGCAATTGAGGATGAGAGACAGGATGGAAATGGATGGGCATTAAGAGACAGATGAACACAATGATAAATGACGAGAGAGAGCGACTGCGCTGTCCTAACCTGGCGCTCCCCCCCGGCCCGAGAGGTTGGATGTAAGCTCCACTACAGCACTTTAATAATACACCAACCATGAAGGTAAGATGAATAAACATATGAAAAATGTATCCGCCCGCCGTAAACCAAGCACTGCGGTGACTTGCCATATATGTGTTTTTGTTTTGGTCTTAAACATTTTAGATAACACATTGCAGTGTTTCAATGACAGGGGGGAAAAAAGGAACTTCTCTCTGAGGTCTCAGACTGACATATGGGCAAAATAAAGTCAGCCAGCGGTCTGCTGATAAATAGCGAATGTAGGAGTGTTTACAGAGGCTCGAGCTGTCAATGGAAAGGCACGGCGCCACTGCAGAGTCTGTCAAAAACAATTGGAGGCAACAAAGGGAAATCTCAATCAAGGCGAGCCTTTCTTTATGGCGAACGTAGCCGTATCCCTTCTTCATCAGCAGCTCCCTCACCCCCCCCCCCCACCTCCACCACCCGACAGAACGCAGAGCCATTAATAAAGATTAGACTGCGAAAACACGCAACTCGCCCGGCCTCTTTCTAAGGCTTCAGTGTTCCTGCGGTTCAATTAGTCCAGCTAAATTCACTTCGTCTCCAATCCCGGCAGACCCGTCAGTCACTTCGGCGGGACCTGCCACTGCCCCGCTTTCAGCCTGACAGTCAAACACGTACCAAACATGAGAGTCGCAATGAAACGCACGGCAAAAAAATTCCTTCCTTCCTCGTTCCTTCCAACAAAAATTTACACAAACTAAAGCTGCAGGCCTCTCCAGAAAGCGGGGTAATTCGTCAGCAGGTGTTGTTTTTACGGGATGAACTCTCGATCAAAACGAGACTTGGGAGCTGCGATGTGCCAGTGAGGTACTGGCTTCTAATGATCAGGGCGTGGTTTGAAAAGACTTCACAGCGGTTTCGTCCCACAGTGGGTGCTGTAACGAGAGCCAAGGAGCAGTGCAAGCAGGACAAAAAAAATAATAATAAAAAAATGTTACAAGAGTGAATGTTAACATCCAATCCATGCCAGAAAGTGGGTTAGATCTACTGGGAACAAAATAACATGGAGTCATTATTGAAGAACCAAGTTTGTAGTGTTATAATTTAGTGAAGTAAGCTTAGCTTGAAATCTCCTGTTCTGGTTAGTCTAATTTCTGTCTTAATTATGGCATTTCAAGGAAGATAGGTGTGATGCACTGCAAAAACACAAAATCCTACCAAGCACTTTTGGTCTGGTGTCTAGTGCGAATATCTTAGTATACTTGAAATAAGACAAAACTAAGTCAGAAGAAACTTTTCAGCAAGATATAAGAGCTTGTTTTAGTCAATAATTCCTTAATAGTTCCAATGGTAGATTGTTTCACTTATAACATGGAAAATTGGCTGCGACATTAGCTCTCGAAATGTTCTTCAGGTGATAAAAGTCTGACTTTATAACTGTCTTTATGTGACTCTGAAGGTTCAGGACTGAGTCCATCACTACACCCAGATTTCAGGCCTGATCTCTAGTTTCAAATTATAATAACTGAAGTTACGAGAGTGCTGTCTTTAACAAATAAGAAAGTACAGTTGAAATAAGACAAAACTAACTTACAAATAACTTTTCAGCAAAATATAGGCACTTGTTGTAAGTAAATATTTTTTTTTAATATTGATGAAAAAGTACTAGTTCCACTGGAAGATTATTTCATTTAAAGAAAAAGTGTGTCTCAAGTAAATTAATCTGCTAGTGGAACTTGTACTTTTTCATCAATATTAAACTTTTTTTTTTACTTGAAACAAGCTCCTGAAGCAGGAAAACAATTTTTTCCTCTCATTTCAAAAAAAAAAAAAAAAAAACATTTAATAAATTTTCTTTTTGTGGTTTGTAATTTAACATATGAAACATCTTGATACATATTTGAACAGTCTATACGAACTTTAAAGTTCAGGTTGCCCACCAGATGGGGGCCATGCACTGACAATTTTAGTGTGGGGCATCAAAATGAAGAATTTAATGAGTTATGTTGTCAACATTAAAAAAAATGAGGCGTCGTGTATAGACAGCTTGCTGTGGAAGAGAGGCTGCATGATCAACTAACGAGCTTTACAAGTTGTAGTAACTACAAAAACATTGTTTTTTTAAAGCTAATATTTGTACTGACCTTGCAAGGTGAACAAACTCTTGTTATAAAATATTTCCTTGAAAGCGATAATTTGGCTTTGAAACACCAGAATTTGTTTCCCCTCGAATAGATAATTACAGTTTTACAAAGGCTAGCATAGGATTTCACAGCAAAACATTATTCTGCGATTTAAAATAAAAATCAAGCCATCCCACCTCATTCAATTGTTAATCTAATAACACAAATTTTTTTACATCCCTTTTTTTTTTTCAGGAAATTGATTCCTATCTTTAGAGGTCAAAGGTGAGACACATGGCAACTCTTTTATGGGGCTGCAAAGCAATTTATGAGTCAGAAAAGCAAACTGGTTTCCTGTCCAGTTTTGCTGTCATTTCCTCCAAACAGCAATGAAAACATGGAAGTATCTCTGCGAAGAATTTACTGGAAAACATTTAAGGGAGAACAAAGCGAACAGTAGCTCTAGATGTTATTGCTCAATTTATCAAAGTGACTGTTCTTGGGTGAAGTGACTCTGACGACGTAAGTAGCTCGGTCAGATTTGAGACCAACAAAACATATCTGAAGATGACAAAAAAGCACCTCTGACCCATTGTTTCCAATATACTACAGAGAGCACCAGTTGAACCAGCTGAGCAAGAGTAATGTACCTGCAATTTCATTCTGCCGTTGCAATTTTTATCTTTTATTCCCCCCCTCCCTCCAAACACAATAGTGACAGCTTGAAAACACTAATAACAGATAGTCTGCTGTGTCATTGTCTTTTGCAGTTCAGAGGTGCTGTGTTTCAACAATGCAGCACATTGTTGAAACACTGCTGTTTTTACAGAGAGAGGAAAATCAATTAAGGGGGAAACAATTTTTTATTTGTTTTTTTTTGGAAACAGTATCTCTGCATAATTTCCTGCGATGAAGTGGGGGCCTGTCCGGGGCACACCCTGCCTCTTAAATAATGGTAGGTGCATCTCTGTGTAATCAAAACTCGCCCCAAATAAATATATATTTTACATACCTCCAAAATTTTTGTTTCATCGGGAATAGAACTGTGAACCTCCACAAGTTTGGTTCGTCCTTGGCAGCAATCTCCAGATCACTGAAGATGGTCATTTGTATGCAAGTACAAACTTCATATTGTCACTTTCCAAAAATGATGGCTTAATCATTTTTGTCAAAAGTGATTTTTTGCAAAAACAATAAATAAATGAATAAACAAAAAAAATCATTTGGTAAAAAAATGACTTAGGCCATTATTTTAGGAAATTGACAATATGAAATCCTAATCTAACAAATCATCTTATGTGGCTGTAAAATGCATAATACTCCCCCTGTAAGGTTTCGTTAAAAAAATTTGTAAATTTTTGAAACTGGTCATAAGAAATGCTTCTGCAACAAATAAAAATAATCAACTGTCAAGTTATCTTTTAGTGCAAGGCGATCATCTTTAACAACAGAACGATCAGATTTATGACCAGTCTACTCAACTTTTACATCTAAAGGGGAAAAACAACACATTGTTTCCAAAGAAACTAAGTTGACCACATCAAGAAACGCAATTTTGTCCTCATGCATCCTACAACCTGTTCCACCACCTATTTCATGAACACTGTGGCACCTGAAGGGCTCTTCCATCCGCTGCCTGCCGCCACTTGGGAGTATTGTGGTGTTGTGTGTTTTGCCACCGTGCAGCAAACAAAAAGATCAAATATCGATTTTCCACAATGACAATTCGCCTCCTACCAGAGTAATGCGAAAAATCCCATGCGCTGCACAGCTCTCTAATAAAAGAAGTTAACAAGAGCAGATGTGACATGTGCAAACACACGCACACACTTTGATTTGTTCACATAAACCAGCCACCCGTCATAAAGCAGAGAATGCTGTTGAGGAATGATTTTTTTTGTTTGTTTTTTTTGTCAGACCAAGTTTAATTCCTGTTAGGACTTTTTCACAACGCGCTTTTCAGTTCCACTTGCAAACAGAAGTGAAATTAAATTGGACACTTTTCTGTTCTAATATACATTGTCTTTTGTTTTTTAGCCAGAACTAGAGTTTAGAAATCTTTTAAGTGTCCTCCATCAGGTTGCATATTAGCTCACATGTAAATCACATAGACGAAGACAGAGCAAAAAAACTAAAGTCAAATTCAGAAATACATTTTTTTAATTAACTTTTTCCTAACTTTTTTTGACTAAAAGAAGGCTTTTGCTGTTTTTGGAAAGTCATGAAGTCACTTCTAATATTTTATTGTTTGGGAGTTTTCTTAGGGACTTGTTGGACTTGTGTTTGTATGTGGCAGTGTTGTGTGCGACCTTGTTCATGTTTTACTTTAAACACCTTTTCTAAGCACAGTGGTCATTAAAGAGTACTCTGTTTCAGCAAACAAAATCTTTGTTTTTTTTTTTAAGATAAGTTTTTGATTTTTTTTTTTTATGAAAAAGTCACAACTTGCCTTCAAAGACCGTCTTGACTGCTATGAAAGCGCATCAATATTTATCCAGGCTTTTATTGTATATTTATCAAGTGTGCTCCTTTCTGACTTTAAATGTAATATCTTTAAGTTGCTTCTGCTCATCTGTTTCTGTTGTTGTCATACATAATTCTATCAAAACGTAGATGTATGAAGTGGGAGAGGTAAAATGATGTTTTTTGAACATGAATTTTCCCTTGTCTTATGCTCCATTTCTCATGCATGAGGTGCTTGCACAGTTTTAAAGCCTTCAGACAACATTGAAGGGAGTTATTATTCTTTTTCAACACTGCAGCTGAAGTGCCTGAAATGTCTTGTTTGTAGAGAAGATCTTTTCAACCTTTGCTTAATGTCATTCCCCCATGAAACACATCTGCATAATGCCTGCTCTGTGGTTTGTCTGACAGGTGAGCAGCTAATTTACACATCACCACTTTTATCCAACCAGCTGACCCAACATGACCCCAATGAGCTTTTTGGGAAGTTGTTGTAAAACAGCAAAGCTCTAAAATGGAGTCAGGAGGTCCTACAGCACACAGTATGATTATTTGTTATTGTTATTTTCGGTGTTACAGCTACATAATGCAGTTAGTCAGCGTGGTGTGCGCCGCTGCTCGGACGATACAAACAATAGTGGTGTGAAGAGCCGTTCAAAGGCCTGTTTGTTAATCGGCTGTGGGATTTCCCCTCGCCACGAAACGGCTCCAATGTTTTGTGTGAACAAGCTTTACTCAAACACAATGCTCACCGTTTTAAACCCTCAAACTGACATTTAAAGCATGGGTGTTTTCTTCATGACTTCAATCAGTGTACAGTGAACCCTCGTTTTTCGCAGGGGTTGCGTTCCGAACAGAACCTGTGATAGGCGAAATCCGTGAAGTAGTTACCTTTATTTTTCACAATGATTATACAGCATAATTAAATAGTCTACTTTGAAACCAAAGAACAAAACCTATTTTCAGGACCCTGCTTTTTTTTTTTAACAAATAGGATGCTTTCTTACAAATAACTGCAGTAAAATGATTTTAATCATCAGTACGAAGTACAGTAGGACAAATTGTGACTGGAGTATTACATTGTGCGTCTGACAGTCAAACGCTGTGGAGTCTGTTTTTTCGAGAGAAGAACATAGTTATCGGTAGTTGTTGTCGCTGTTTTTTCTTCTGGGGCAAAATATTTGCCAAATTTTGCCGAGCTGTATTATGTATATTTCAATACCGTAACGTTATTGGCACACAGGTAGAGAAGAAGCGCTGAGACTGTTTAGCCAATCAGGACGCAGAACACAATGCACTGGGAAAATAAACTGCACAAAAAAAAACCCGCGAAGCAGCGAGGCCGTGAAAGGTGAACCGCGTTATAGCCAGGGTTCACTGTATTCTCTTGGAAATTTAGATTCTTTTTCTCTGATTGTACTCGTGGAAACTCGTGCCTACTTTTCCCCGTAGCCCATCACAAATGCACGAAGAAAAAGTTTGCGGTCTAAAAATACTTTTGCAAAATGCTGTATGGTGGCTGTAAATGCTCTGTGAGCATTGAAACCATGATGGATAGCGTCCAGGATGCCCATTCTAACATTTCAAGGTGATATGAATGCCGGCGTCGCAACCACTTTTTTTTTTTTTTTTTTTACTTCGCCTCGAGAATAATTGGTCTAGTCAGGCCTGTCCGTCCAGGCTGCATTGATGCCATCCAGCTTCAGATTAGCCTCATTTCCTTTCCTCGTCCAAACTCTTTCCACATTATCTCCTCAAGTTATTTCAACTTTGCATATTATGCTCCTGGAATCTACAATCCGTTACCCATTTTAACAAAAAAGCGCCGGGCAGTCTTTCAGCACATCATTTACAAATATTACCATTAATTCAAAAATGTATAAGGAGTGGATACATGGTGATGGGTGTGTTGCTCTTACTTTCTGGAGACTTTTACATAAAATATCTCAGCAGAGTGTCGGGTTGAATGGAAACGACAAACAGAGAGGGATTTCTATAAGATGGAGTAATTGGGAAATTTGAATATGCCTTACACCGAACATTAGGCCGAATCAAGTGTTGTCTGCTGGAGTCTGTGGCGCGATGGAGCGATGCAGAAAGTAAATATGATGAACTCCGACTGTGACAGGGATGAAGAGGTGACAACTTTCATTTGGAAAAAAGCCTTCAAGTCTAAATCCACATTTTGGCGTGCGTCAAAGGCGTATCAGGACGCCACGGATCTGTGTTTACCTGCGAGGTTCTTAAACCTTCCTCCGTGGCAAAACTAATCACTCAAAAAAATCTCTCTTTGCCTTTGGAGGATGAGGATTACACATTTAATCTATAATTATCCCCCACTTAAATCAGTCGCAATGTCATCATGAAACACGGACGCTTTCGCTTTCCAGCACCCTTTTTCTGTAGCGTTCTAATTAAGTCTGGAAAAATCACTCCGGGAAGGAAAAGAATTTTTACGCTGATGGCAAACATGCAGGTGAGACTATACCTTGAAACGACATAAAACAGTTGAAGTACCTAAAGTTAAAAAAAAGAACAGATTTGTGGGGATAATACAATGATGTTTTGTATTATCCCCTTTAAATTTCATTTAAATATGGAGAGTAAAGTATGGACACATTCCCTGAGATCTTCAGGAGTTAAATGAGCCCAAAGACTTTCCTCATGACCTTTTTGCATGCTGTGTGTGTTTGGCTATAGCATGAGCAAAACTGTTAGATATCAGGAGAAGGGAAAAATAATGAGTAAGACAAATACATTTGTAGCAAACCGAACTGCTGCAAAGTTGGTTAAAAATTAAACCAACTTTGCAGCAGTCTGCATTTTCCCAGAAGCTTGCAAAAAGATTAAAAGACTATCATTGACATAGCTTTCCTGACATTTTGTCATCTAAACTAACTGTCTACATTTTAAATATATCTTTTTAAGTCCTCCATATTGACTATTATGGAGGACATTTCCAGAAGAAACAACAGAATGGTCAGCTGAATCATCCGTTACATAACTGCTTTATTATTACTGCAACTCCAGAGAGTGAAGTTACTATAATAAAAAAATATTCTGATTAGACTCAAGTTAATAAGGCTGCATATAGACCAATATTTAAAACTTACTCCTTTGGTTTCATAATTTTTGAACTATTCAATCTCTTAAGTGTTAACTGTTTTCTTTTTACCTTGGAACACAGACGGACATTGTATTTGAACCGTTTTACAGGGACAGTTTGTGTTAGCTTTTTTTATGTGAAATGGTCTGCAAATGTACAATAAATTAGGAACTCCATATTAAATCCAGCTATTGTGCTAATTCCAACGTATTTATGTTGAGACATATTGTTGACTATTGTGTCCTTCTTGAATTAAAGGTATGCCGCTGTCAGATTTCCATGCCTAAAGACCAGAAAGTTTTTCTTTACAAAACAGTCTGAGTGGATTTATATTGAGTGTCTGTGGATGTGGGGGTGAAAAAAAATATATATAAATGATAGCTTGGCTTTCAGATTTTCACCATGTAAAATGTTCCCTTTGTATTACAATTATGATGTAATTTGTGCCCTGCGACAGACTGGTGACCTGTCCAGGGTGACCCCGCCTCTCACCCGGAACGTAGCTGGAGATAGGCACCAGCAACCCTCCCGACCCCATTAAGGGACAAAGGGTGAACAGAAAATGGATGGATGGATGGATGTAATTTGTGTTGGTCTAGCAAACAAATCTTAGTAAAATAGAAGTTTGTCGTAAAAGTTTTCTATACGGCATAAGTACTCTATGCAAGACACTCCATCTATGAGCAAAAATATAAACATTTGTTGCATTTGAAATTACAAGTCTTTTTTTTATTTGACTTTATAAAAAGAACAGAAAAGTGGAAACTCTGAAATCGCTGTATTTTTGCTTTCACTTCGTCAAGTAGACAATACGCAGCTACATTTTTTACAATTGTCTTATTTTCTTTCTTTTTAGTTTGCTTTTTTTTTTTCAATTTGGAATCCCATCAAACTGTTTACAGCGGTGAGTAGTGTGGGTTGAGGAGTAAGAATAGTGCTATAAAGAAGCAATCTGGGTTTGATGAAGAGGCAGGACTAAAGCAGCTGAAAAATGGATGGGTGGTAAATACTTGGCTGGCAAAAGAGACAAACACTACACAACACGCTTTGTGTGAGGGGAAATTTATTCTCTCTCTCTGTCTCTAGCTCGCTCTCCGCCTCACTTTAGATAGTAAGTGCGAAGTACAAAACTATAGTTCACACAGTGAACCAAATCCATTGCATTCCACCAACTGTCCATCGCCCCAACACAATTTCCACCGTTCAGTTCAGTCAGCGGCTGTTTTCACCTTTTCATTGCTTTCGTTCGAAGAGACTTTAATTTATAGGTACAATGCGCAATTCCTTAATAATGTATCCCCTAAAACTCCAGTCCAATGTCGGTGAGAATGACATTTTACATTCCCAAACACTTCATTACGTGTCTGTCAATCTTCATTCTTTGCACGCTCTGTGCCAAGGTCACTGTGTTCAGCCCATTTTTCATGGAGTGTTGCAGTCCGGGTAGAAGGACCCCTGTTGAAACCTGACCTGTTTTTCACTCATATACATGTAGTTCTGTAGTCAGTCGAGGTGATCCTCTGTGCTCTGTTGGTGAGACGTCATGTGAAATAGTCCAAGTATGGACTGTGTGTAAAACAAATAGTCTTGGACAAAATAGAGACAGCAGCGACACAAAGTTTAAAAAGTGTTCACCGTATCAACAAGGTTTATCAGTACACATGAAAAGGTCGGAGTATAGTTCAAGGGTTGGCAGTGGGTTTTTCCAAACAGCCACACGGCTAGCTGTGATTGTTGTTGAGGTTCAAATCATTACTTAAATTAATCATTACAGAACTATGTTCAATAATCAATTCTAAGTAGGATTTTTTCCCTCTCCTGCTGTTAACAACAGTCATTGCAACTGAAGAATAAAATGTGACAGGCCCCGGTAACAAATTAAGGTTTTAATCATCTTACTTTGAACAGAATCCAAAAGTTAATTGTATTCAAGGTCCTCTACAGATCTTTAGTAAATGTTTGTTCTGGCAACTTTAATTCAAGCTGCAATCCATGAAAACAGCAATTTTACCTTTTATCTTACTGAATAAACACTTAAAGCTGCAATACGCAACTTTTACAAAAAATTTACTTTTCCATATTTGTTAAAACTATCAACATGTTGTGACCACATGGTATGAGAGATGAAAAAAACAAAAAAACAAAACAAAATCAAGCTACTTCACCACTTACGAGTGATACTATTGAACCAAAAGCAACCAATCAGAGGAAGGAGGAGGGTCTTAGCCCTGTCAATTGTGCTGTTCATGCTTCTCAAGGTGCTAATGGTGGAACAACATTCTGGTACAGGAAAAACTGTGCTAACTAGCCTTAGCATTCATTGTGGTGAATTAGCTGTATGGTAGCAGAGAGCAAAATGATGGGGGTGAGCGGGCGTGTCCATAAGAGTGATTGACAGCGCTAAGACCCTCTGCCCTCTGATTGTTTATTTCTGACTGAGCGGTGTATTTCTGCAGTTAGTACTGGGAACACTGGGAGAAGGCAAAGGAGCTGAATTTTTTTCACAGATTATGTGTCTTATATTACTGTGGGGAGGGGAAGGGACATGATAATTATTACAAATATGTAAAAAAATATTTTTGATGGATGGAAGGAAATTAAATTTTTTTTCATTGCGCTCAAAAGAATATAAATCTGGTTTCATGCTGTTTTACAATGAGTTGAAACTCCAGACCAGAGATTACTGCTACCTCTCAACCTAACCACCTTCTCCATTTATCTTCATATAATTTCACTATCCAAAACGGAATCACTTTTAATTCCACACTGCAAAAAACAAAACAAAAAAAAAAACAACAATGCCACAAACTGCAGTAGTTGTTATCCAGCCTTGTCTGAGGACACGTCTCAGCAAACAACACAATCTAAGAACCCCGCACTTTATAAATACTACGAAACTGCTGAGGCAAGTTGGCTTTGATGCGTTTGTGTCGGACAGATATTCTCAACCCTTTGACACTGTGTGGCAGAACAATTTTCTTCTACCAATTTCAGCTCACAACTATTCTGCTACTTTAGCATAGGGAATGTGTGAGGGATGTGGGGAGGGGAAGGGACTGTAGTGCCTGATGGGGAAGAAGCAGTTTGCTGCAATGCAACAGCCTTTTCAGGCCTGTCTCTGCCTGACACTGGCAGCCAGAGCCACAACTATGAAATGTAATGTGAAATCTATCGCTAAGCCATACGAGTTGTTTTCATAATTGGACTGACACATTATGGGGGAAGATGCAGCTGATGCTGAAAAACCACAGTTTGTCAGAAAGGCAGCAAAGCTGTACAGTATTTACAGCGGCGGTTTTGATTGGCAGACCAGGAAAATGATGCTGAGTTAATCTCAGGCTTGAGTTCATCTGTTTTTTTTTGGGGGGGGGAGGTTTGTCACTGCTGACCTAAGCAGTGATAAATCTAGTTTCAATGAAATCATTGAAATGAAATGTTTTTCTTTTCATGTTTGAAGTAGGGAAAATATGACTTTTTTCAATTAAAGGGACACTATTATGTTATTCCCTCATCAAAAACATACTTTAAGTGTTGCTTTGATTCTGTCATGCATGTTTGAGAAATCTCCCTAATCTCCCGTGGTAACCATTCAGGTGTGGGTGAACCTAGCTCCGCCTCCGAGGACGAAGCTCCTCCTCCTCAAAGCTCCTTCAGATTAGCCAGCAGCAATTAGAAAGCAGGAGTTTTTAAAGAGTCGGAGGCCCAGGTGTTCAATTATGATGTCAAATTTTTTTTAAGCCATACCTCATTTATAGCACAATGTGCCTGGAAAAAACATAATACTGCCCTTTTAAATAACTCTTATTTTCTAGACAGTATGTATCTCTATCTTCAACGTAAAGATAGACATACTTCTACAAAATAAAGACTCAGAAAGGCTGAACACAAATATTTTACAAACGTTTTTCCTATTTTCATTTTTCAAAAAACTTGGAAACCATAATTTGGTGTTATGATTTCCAAAATACATAGAAGTATGTGGTTGCAGTGTGGAAGAGCATAAAAAAATTAAAGTCATGTAAATATTTTTACAAGGCGTTCGATATATTATTCCTCCGATTATCACTATCATCAACATGTTTAAAGTTGCAGCGTGAAGAAATTGGCAAACACAATATCTCAATATTGACACTACCCCTTCCTCCCCCCCAGCATTCCCAGAGTCGTCTCCGTGCGGCCACACAAGTTCACGGATCCGCGCGCCTGTGTGTTTCTCCCTGCGTCACGAGTGCGTGTTGCGCTCTCTGGGAGGCCGGCTCCCAGCTGTCAGGAAGTGCAGCTTGCAGTCAGTCAAGGAGAACAGGTGTGTGTAAGCTGCCAGTCAGTCCCGGCACTACCACTGCTGTCCCTACAGTAATGATGCTCAGGGTGAACATCCACCACTCCGGGAGCTCATTAGGGGAAAATAATTGGAGTTTGTTAAAAACAACAGCCTTCAGGCTTTGGAGACTGGAGTTTGTCCAGATCTGGATAGACGCTATCCAGATCTGACAATTAACACAATAAATAGATTAGATAGGATGGATAGATAAGAAAGGATGTTCAGATAAGACAGACAGATAGATCTTCAGCTGCCTCGTTGTGCCTCCCGTCTTCTCTCAGCAGTAATAAAACAGGAAACATGGCTTCCCTTTCACACAATGAAAGCCACTTCTGATTCTCTGCTTCCACCAAAACATCGACAATCACCCCAATTATTACTACTCCTGCCAATAAGTGACTCGGCAATCATCTAACGGCACAACATGGACACAAATACAGATGCATGTAAGTGCTGTCGCAGAAGGAGAAACGTGTAATTACTGGTTAATCATTATTCCCGACTCTGCTGCAAAGTTGGTTTCTGCTGCCGCTTGCTCAAGCCAAGACTTCGCTTTTGGCAGAACTCAGATCATAAGAGACGATGAAGTTTTGTGTCCCATATATGCCCGTTGAGTTTCGATTTTAAACTCTCCGTGTCGTTGTGAAATATTTATGTCCCGAGTTAAAAATCCGGCCACGAAAACACGAATCACGCTAAACTCAAGTCCCACACAGAGACTCTCAAGCTGGCATGAAGCAGACTAATCCTCCTTCATGTCTGGCAGACTGGATGTCATGTAGTTACTATGCTCCCAGTCTCCATGTTTAACGTGTTCCTGCCTGAGCAGGAGGGGAGTTAGATCATCTCGATGGCTGACATGATGTGAGTTTAAACCTTTACTTCAAACCATAAGAATAGGACTAAAGCTGGCATAAGCCTCATTTGACATGATTTTTCATTTTTGACAGGTAACTGAACAAGCAAGGCAGAATAAGGGGATGAAACTTACTCATACCTTGATATTTATACACGAGAAACGGTGAGGAGTAATAGCATGAATAAATACCTATATTACTTTAAGGAAGAAGTACAGACACTATGCAGAAACAGGCCTGGGATGCAAGATGATGAATCAGTAGCTGCGTTTGCATTGACCTACGCAATTTGACATTTTGAAAATAAATCTGCTGAATAGAAACACAGCAAATACAAAAAAACAAAAAAAACCTATTGTTTGTTGCTAAAAAGTTTTGGCACTAGGATGGGGTGGCTTTATTGACTGCATCGGAATTGGCACATTTTGCAAAACTGCACTGACCACAGTTTTGCAAAGTAGTTAGAAGACCATGTTTTTAATGACATGGAGGGATTTTAATTGTGTTTCTTTTTTAATGGAAACACTCGCAATTGAGAAATTGTGCTTTTTCTAAATTAACAAAATATTGACTAAGTTTTGCTCACATTTGTAATGGAAACACAGCTAATGTCAACGCAAACGCTGGTGCTTCTGTTTCTGTCGAAAGGGGCGAGGGAACCACGTGTCTAATGAATCTATACAGTTAGAGAAAACTTCAATCTGATACTTTCACTAGTGTTTCATTAACAATGGCAAAATTAAATGGTTTCAGAACCACCGTCTGAAGACTTGCAATTGCAGCAACGTAATATCACAAGAAGAAGCAAAGACTCCCACATACTCAGGCATACTGTGAGTAGTCTGAACCACGTGGACTCGCCGTACACCATCTACGGACAGTTGAGATCTTGTAATCAGACGTACATTTCTTGTGACAAATTCATTCATTTCCCATAATCTGACTGGGTATAAACAAGTTTGATTTACTAGTTGGGCAACTAGCCCCGCTTCTTCATCAAGGCAGCAGCTATACACTTGTTAGCATGGCAGAGTGCCATCAGGCTGATGCGGGTCCTTGAGACTGTGACGTCTCTCCACCTCAAAGTCTTGGTGTCACATAAACTACAGTTCAACGTGAACTGTATTTCCCGCCACGCAGTTTGCTGAGCGACAGAGTATGCATACGGAGAAATTTACTTTTGTGTGGACATGTTCGGCGGATGACCGCTTTGAATCTGCACCGAGTCCGCTTCAAGCAGCTTAGCGGAGTGAAGTATAACTGAAAATGTGGGGACTTTAAGTCAATCAAGAGCTTTTCCAAGCATCCATAGAGAAATGAGTAAAGAAACGTAGCCTTTTACAAAGCACATTGAGCATTACTGTGCATCATAAGCAACTGTGTTTTGAAATTAAAGTAGGTACAACATATCATGTCAATTGCTTTGCTCATTGAATACAGTCTTTGAAATTCTCCTTGTTGGTTTTAATGAAATACAATTTCTTCCACCATTGCAAAATTTAGCTGTAATTTTTTTGCATATACTTGAAAAATATCCATGAAATGTAACTGATGGCGGTGCATACCAAGTCGAGAGTAACTGAGTCGTTAGCTTGTAGTTCACAGCATAATTCAGAAGCGATTTGGAAATGTAAGTTTGTACAAATTATCACATGCCAGAAACTCCACTGTAATCCCTGCAAGCTCAAAAAGAACGTAGGCTTTCTGTGCACTTCCCCCTGATCAGATCACATAGAGTACAACTCAATGAAAACTGCTGTATAGAAATAATGACACTCAGTCACGATTTTCGGGCAGCAATCATGCAGATTTCTCCCTGAAATGGCGTTTAGATCAGAAAGTCACTCAATAACACACTTCTACTCAACATTTCCTCCAAATTTCACACATTTAGCACACAATATGGCACAGCACGATACAGTGGCTATGTGGAAGTCCAATTCTTAAACGAGAATGACTTGTCAAAATCAATCTTACCTGTACTCGCCAACTCATGCATAGTGTTTCAGCAGATGGCAAATTTAAATACAGGTTATGAGTTCATTACGCCAATGTCATGCAGGTTATTCTCTCTTTTCAGTGAAATCATTACCTCTGGCTGCTTTTCATGTGCACTTGGAGCCAAGTTTGTTGTTTTTTTTTTTTTTCCCCTGCCGTATAATTGGCTTATCCTGCTTTCAAGTGGAAATGTATACAACCATATTCGTTATGTGCAACTTTTTAGTGTTGTGGGAATTCACTTTGCTTTAAACTGCCCTTCTAGCTCCCATTTCAGGGCAGGTTTAATTTTGTCTCGGTGGAGAAAATGTGACTCACATCTGTGTCACTAAATGCGACGTGCTTCACGGCGGTGAGACGCTATTTTTCCTCCTCTAAAGCCGTTATGTACAAATTGGTGTCTGCGCCACGTCAACATAATTCACTCTACACAAGCAGCCGCGCTTTACATTAATGTAAATGGTGAGTCAAGAAAAGATTATTTGCTGTTTTGTCAGTGAAAGGCTGACAAAGGCACAGCCATCTCGCGCTCAAACACTGGAAGCAGCAAACGAGGCAAATGTCATTATGATGCGTTCAACAAACCACAAAGTGTTCATGAGGAGAAAGGGGGGAAAAAAAACAGATGCTGTCAGTGCGAGCCGGGCTCAGATTCCATTTCGGGACCGCCATAAAGCTGATTTCTCACGTCCTTCTGTCGGGCTTTCGTTTCATTCTTTTTGGGTCGCCCATTGTTTATGCTGTTATTCACTGCATGGCCGAAATTGGAAGTTGTTTGGTTAAAGTTAGAGGAAATATGACGATGCTACGTTGCATCAAGTCATGTTTTTATATCAAGATTTTACAAAATACTATGAAGTCAGGTCTGTCTTTCTTCTGATGTTGAGGTTATGTATGAATTAGGCATAAATTATATGGGATTGTTATGGGATAAAATACAATTCAGCTAAAAAAAAAACTGCTTTAAAAAAATGTACCTTGTCCTAATGAGGATACTGTATTTAAGTTGGTGTTTTATTTTTTATATATCTTAATATCGTAAAGTACTGATCACCAGGTCACTTTTAATCATGTTATATTTATATTTACTGTGTGTGTGTCAAGTTTCTCGTTTGTCAAGAAAACTGACTCACCTCACTGTAACCAAATCTGCCTTACGGTATAAATAAAGTTGATTGATTTAAGTTAGTAAAAAATAGGACGGTAACATTGACACTAGCATTTGGTGTCAATGATGCTGTCCTATAAAAATATATTTTTATCCATCAGATTTTTAAATGATAGTAATGACATTCAATTTTAATTTGGTTTAATTAATGTTCAACAACCTGATCAGATAACCCACATCGTGCCATCACATCAGGCAGACGTAACTTGGTCTCTCACATGACAAAAACCACTGACTGAGCAACTACACATAAAGAAATTAAAGGATTGCACTTAAATTATGATAAATTCATCTGCTGGTGTGGGACATATATCCTCAACACTTCTTCCTGGTCTGCATGGACTTGAATTGATTAAGATCTTCCATCATACCACTACAACAATTTAAAGTACCTTTATTAAAATGCCAGAGAAAGTTAGAATGACAGGACTTTTTAATTGAAGTGTTTTGGACACTACTGCACAGCTCACTCTTGTTTTACTTCTTATGAAGAAGGCCACAAAACTCCTTCAAAACATGTTGGCTACAAACCAAAGGATGGTACCCATCACTGTTGATATGGTTATGCTTGTTGAAAGTAAAGCTGGAAAGCCAGAATACTACTTCAGTATGTCTGTTAAGCAGAGTACAGATGAGCCTGACTAATTAGTCAGCTAATTTTAGCTGAGTGTTACAAAACAGAAAGAAAATACAAACTCTATGTAAACTGAATAAAGGGAGTATTTATTCCATATATTGCTTTATTCTTTCATACTGTGTATGTCTTTTAAGATGTACATTTTTAATTACCTGCTGTTTTTATCTGAACTAATATGTAACTACTTGTAACTGAAGTAGCATTTGATAGTTTTTTTTCTCTTCATTTGAAAACGAAAGCATATTTTTAAATCATTGTCATACTTGAAACAGCAAACTAACCCTGACAGAAAACGTCATAGAAAACATCAGAACAATTTTGAACTCTGATCAAACAAAAGTATATCTAAGCAATCTCTTGTAGGTACTTGCTACTTATTGGAGACAACCTACCTTTCCTGTCTGAAATATAGAAAACTGCTTTCATTCACATGCTGTATGTTTACCGGCAATGAGCGGTAATTTGTAACGGTAGAAAAATGTGTTCTGTCCATCAGCAGTTTAAAAAGGAGAGTGATCTACTTCTCCGACTCTTAGCTTGTTGGGCTTTTAACCCCACGGTATTTGTTTCGCTTGCAGGAGGATGTTTGACTTAAACCGTGGCGTGTCTTTGC
Organism: Girardinus metallicus; assembly: GCA_903067095.1. Taxonomy (NCBI): domain Eukaryota; kingdom Metazoa; phylum Chordata; class Actinopteri; order Cyprinodontiformes; family Poeciliidae; genus Girardinus; species Girardinus metallicus. Next base: position 7,462 of record CAEGAE010093623.1, on the reverse strand, counting down.
AGGAGAGGGTGAAGTAGAAAAGAGAGCCTTGATTTATGATTGCTCAAGTGACGAGAGAACACTATGGTGACTACAAATAGGTTTAAGTAAATGTGTAGTTTTAACAGTCAATTTACTATTACAGCAAATGTGCTATTACAGTGAATAGACTGTGGCTGCCTGAGGGTTATTTTGTTGTTGTTTTTTTTTAGACAATCAGATGTATGCCCAGTGTGTGGACTACTAGTCCAGGTTTGATGAATCTATCTTATTTTTTTTTTTAAAGAAATTGGATGGAATTGTGCTTTAATATTGTAATTTTTTTTTTTAAAGCTATCTTGCTCTCTGTGTGATTTTTTTCTTGATCTGGAGTTGAACTAATTGAATGGTCTTTATTGTGAAATCATAATTCAAGATTTAGAGATCCTGAAATAAATTTTTAATAAATTACAAATAATTTCGAGGCAAAACGTTTGCCAACAACTTGATCAGTGGAATTCAAGGCAACACACTGAAAAATCCAATCTGTTCAACTTAAGAAAGAAGCTTTTCTGTGAACCAACCAATGTCTTCGTCAGCTTCGTTGAAACTCTCCACCCAATTACGCTGTTAGCAAAAAACAGATGTTTAACAGTGTGTTCAATTGTGTAATAATGGTAGTCTTTAAATGTATTTTTCTGTGTCATGAATTGTAATTTTTTAATCAGAGTGACCAGAGGTCTGGAGAAGACTCCACTTCCTTCGCCAGGTTTCATGTTGTCTCGGGATTGTACCACAAAGGTAGATTAATGGCTTTGGAAAGTAACGTCTGGCTTACACGTAGTCCGGGGATTTCATTGTCTGTTTCACTTTTTTTACCAGAGGTGTATTGCCATAGCAACTTGTGTTGGAAACCCAGAGATCAGCCCAGCCACCTGCACTGCCTACATCAATTACTGAGTAACAGGCAAAAAAAAAAAAAAAGCATCATATGTGGAAAGTGTCAAGAGTGTTAAAACAAGTTTTTATTTCCATATTCATTTTCTGAAACCCTGAAGCTAAAATTTAAACATTGAAAAATACACCTAACTCAAACTCAAACATTTGTAATAACAGACAGGTTAGTGAAATGACTTGATGAGGCTTGAACTGCTCACTAATTCACACATTTGAAAAGCTTCCACTCAGGTCCTTCCTGCTACGTGTTGACCTTAAGTTGAAACGTCATCAGCCTTTGGTATGACTAGAAAAGTGGTAAGTCATTTCAGTTCATTTACCGTTCGATATATCAACATCTAAGGAAGTATTCACACCAGGCCCCGTTTAGTCTGCTTTAATCGAACTTTGTTTGTCCCCCAAACGTGCGAATGCATAATCAAACTCTAATGTGGATCAAAATAGCGAAGTCCAGTCCACCTACAAACCTGGGTCTTGGTTTGGTTTAAGTGAACTCTGGCATGGTTCAAAGCCATACATGGATGCCAAGCAGACCGGAGAACGCTCCCAAATTAGGAAATGGACTATTCTGGGTCCATTTAGCCAAAATGAATGGGCGAGTCTAACACTACAGGGAGAAATGGCTGGTGGTCTGAAATCCCTACGGCCTCTAAAATCTGACTCTACTCCATTTTTATTGAAAATTTGTGAAGGAGAAAGTTGCGCTGATGTCTTTTTAACAAGATTTTGTGTCATTTTTTTCTGCAGTCTGGTGCAGCGATCCCACAGGCGATAAGGTGAACAGTTTTTTCAATAAGTTCGAATCGTTTGACACAGTGCAGTGCGAAAGCAAACCGCACCGGCGGAAAATGGAGCAAATATTGCAATTTTGGTCCCCAGTTGACCAGACTATCATCTTTACATCAGAAAAAACGTGTATAACTTAGTCTTCAGTTTACAGAAATGTTACTATTTTTAATGTACTGGCTGCAGTACTCAGTCATCTGGATTTCGTGTTGAAATGACAGAGTTTGCTCTGTTGATGAAATAGAATATATTTACTGCTTCTAAAAAGGGACATTTCATTCTCCAAACAACCGGTGCGTAAGCTTGTTTTAAGGCCAAACGTTCTGCAATAGCTAGCATAATGACATCCCATGCTACACATCATCTTAAAGTCAAAACATACCTTGAACTGAATCTATGTAAAAGGACAGGCATCCCTTCGTGTGGTTCGTTTTTCTGCACACAAACTTGGGCTCCTTTTTACTTATTTGCAGGAACTCGCCACCCACTGATTCCAGTATCTGCACCACAATAACAAACCAGATGTTTCACACTGCTGCAAAATAACTAGTCCAGAAGATTTCATTATGAAATGGAACTTTTAAAATAATGTTTAAAACTATTATACATTTCATTTCACTTTATTTTATTCATTCAGTAGTAAGCATCATCATTACTTACAGACACTATACGTATTAACCTGAAAAATGAATATAATGGGATATTGGATGAGAACAAAGAGCGTCAACATGCTTGTGACAAAACACATTCTCATGGCAGCGTCGATATGCTAGTTGGTCAACTACTAGTGCTAACGTAGTTGACCTACGTTAGCACGTGCTAACGTTAGCACTAATATTAGCATTGCAATGCCTCTCACTAGTGCACTGCCTTGCCTTACATTAGCATTAGGCTTTTCCTTAAATAAGCATTTTAGCTATTTTTTATTTTTTATTAGCTACATTTTGCATAACGATTGTAGCAAGTTAAAGTAAGACAGCATGCCAATTATAACCCACATGCCACTGGCCGCCCTTAGGATAACATTAGCATTTTGGATGATTTTACCTTACACACTTATGTTTGCATACTGAATGGATTCAGTTCAATATAACATTGATACTCCACATGCTATTTCTAACATGTTAGCTAAACTTAGCATTTATGCTAATTTTTAGCATCAGAACGCTGGGTTCCAACCGAAGGGCACACTGTGGCAGGCCCCATGTAAATTTCTTCAGAAATGTTCCAGTTTGCAATTATTATATGGTACTATAGAATGTAACCAAAGATCAAAACTTGTTTTCAGGCCCAAGCATTTGCTTACAAAATAAAAATATAAAACATTTTCTTACAAAGTAAGGTAGTTTTTAGAAATACTGTAAAATATTCACTTTATTGGGGGTGCCGTGGTGGTGCAGGGCAAAGCATGACCCACGTATTGAGGCCTAGTCCTTGTGGTGGTGGTCGCAGGTACGAATCCCAGCCTGGCGAAATTTGCCATATGTCGTCCCCCTCTCTCATTACCTGGTTTCCTGTTGAACTACTTTCAAATAAAAGCCACTAGAGCCACCAAAACCTTTAAAAAATATATATTAATTAGCCAACGAGGTTGGACACATTGCTGACTCAGCTCCACTGTAGCGTCTATTTCTACAGAAGGTAGGTCGTGATGCAGGTGTCTTTTCCAAGAAGTCTTATGTTATTTTCCTCCCTATTTATGGAACAAAACAAAGAATAATTTATTCCATAATGGCGCCCAACAGGTGCATAGCTTCCAACTTCCTTTAGCATGTCCAAAAGTTTAATATTCTCAGCGCCCGCATCTTTTTTTGCCTTTTTAGCACGTCAACAGGTGCCTTTGTCAGTGCAGAACGTTTCGTCAATATTTTGTCGTGGCAAAAATGTGCAGACGTGTAAATTTGTCAAGCTGAACACATTCTGTACTGGACAGAGACAAAAGAGATTAATTGACAGCCAATCAGGACACAGAACACAATGTGTGGTCATACACTATTAAAAAAATAAAATAAACCCATAAAAAACTGCACAAAAAAAAATTTGAGGCCACAAAAGATGAAGCGCGTTATAACTAGGGTTCACTGTATTTCAGTTCCTTTTAAGTTTTTAATGTAAAGAGTACAATAGATCAAAAACTATTGAAAGTTAAAAAAAAAGAAAAATAGAAAGTCGTCTGCAAGTGAGTTAAGAACACAGTGGATCAGATGTCTGTGACATTAAACGGGGGGAAATTAACATGAACTCCAGCTAGTGACATGAGTAATCTCTTGAACAGAAGGGCTATAGATAGGCAGACGAACGGCTGCGAGTGTGAGGTGCCGCCGACATGACATGAGTGATGTAGTACTCCCCAAAGTTATGGAGGAACGACAGATGGCAACGTAGTCGTAGAACGGGAAGGCACACATGCTGGCAAGTCATGACAGCAGAAAACAGCAGCATGCAGCTGGAAAACGAAGCGGGTTTGGAGGACTATTATCCTGGGTGGCATTCGAGGTTTTAGTGATTAAATCATCGGAGTGTTTGTTTGGCAAAGTGCAGTTGTTACCTTAACCTGCTGACTTCCTTTTTGTGTTGTTAGGAGTGTGATTTATGTTTATAGAATTTTATTTTTTATCTCTTTCTCCCCTTCTCCTGGAGGTTCTGCTTGAACTGCAGCTGACGTTCAAGACCATAACTCAGACAATTAGGCCTGAAACGAAGCTGGAGACAGATGCCTTCTGGAAATTTATGCGCAAATTATATATATGCGCTTTCTTAAAATGCAAATCTTGAAGTGAAATTCATTCTAGATTACATGTTGGTAAAAAAAAAAAAAAATGATGTTGATGTGTTCTCTATAAACAGATGTAGTTTAAGGACAAAAAGAGTTCCAGGCATGTGAATTATTCTAGGTCCTTTTAGGATTGTCCTGATTAGCATTCTTTGTGTTTGTCCTTGATACTAACCGGAGTCATTCAAAAAAAAGGAAACTCTGATTGTTAGTGCTGTGTATAACTGAATACTTAGTTATATAGCAGACTGCGTTTTGTAAGCTTTTTAATGGTTTACATTTACCTGGTTATTGTGTCATACTTAAAGGAGCAGTGTTATGCATTTTTCAGGCACAGTGCAATTTTATAGTACTGTCAGCCTTCAGTTTTAAAAATGCTCTGAATATCAAATGTGATTTCAGAGAAATTTGACTTGGTAATTTAACACCTTGAAATTGGGCCTCTGTCTCTTTAAAAACTCCTGCCATTTCTGAAACTGCAGGAAGTCATAACGTCTCTCCTCTATTTGCCCTTTAACGTTTTAGCAGTGTTTCCACTGACAAGTAGCTCGTATAATGAGCTTAGCAGATGCGCAGTTCCACCAGGTATTTGCTAATTGCTGCTGGCTAGTCTGAAGGAGCTGAGTGGGGAAGTCTGCTCTGTGAGGTGGAAGCTGAGAACGAGGCGGAGCTAGGTCCACCCAGGGGTTTGACACAGCTGAATGGTTGCCATTGGAGATGAAAGAATCTCTCTGAAAGAATCAAAGCAACACTCCAGTTGTGTTTTTTGATGAGGGAACAACAAAAAAGTCAATTTTACATAATAATGAACCTTTAATTGAAAGAAAAATATGTATCCCTATTTCAAACATAAAAAGAAAAACTCCACTCTTCATCACTCAAGACATCAGTAGCATTCCCTTCGCGTTACAGTTCCAGCTCAGTTTTTTTTTTTTTTTGTATTATTTCATAAGAGAAACGGTCGTCTGCTTTCTGTTTTGCCGTTTCTGTTTTGCCGGAGCAATCCACTGGACGCGTTCCCAGAGTGCCACAGTCAAAAAGACGGAGGCAAAAGAAACAGAGGAGGGAATCTGGGAAGGAAAAGAAAAAACAAAAAACCTTAAGTCTTAACAGGAAATAATTCTTCTTGACTGAGAAGCATTTTGTGGCACGGGTTTTTCACCATCACTGTTTCTCAAACTCCTCTTGTGTCATTAGTCTCCGGGTGAGGAAAAAAGGTTATTTTTCTCTTTGCTCCACGTTCAGGACGCGGCACATTATCTCCCTGCAGATTTTCACTTTCAAACACGCCGGCTGTCATTGGCGGAGGAGCAGCCTGGGGATAATAATGCCGGGGCGGGAAATGCAATAAAAGTAAAGCCATTTGCTGCTCACTTACTCATTCACTTAATGACAGCTTGTGGCAGACACCATAATAAAATTAGCTCCCAACATTTTTCATATGCAGCATTAGAAGCAACGCAGCAAAAATAATTAATGCCCATTTCCGCATTGGTGTTATATTTTGGGATAATAACACAATTACAAATTGAACAAACATTATGTGTCAAACTTCTTGTGCGAGGTAATGACTTATTTCATTTCCGCGTGCTTTTCCTCACCTGCTTTCATTACCGCTCTATTCTAATCCTGTTGTAAAGACGGCTCTGAATATTCCAGCTGACATGCTTAAAAGCCTAATACTATAATTTGTGTTTGTGAAAACTCTCAAAAACATTTGTTGTGAATCTAAAGTGGAAAAATCAGCAAACATGGCTTTTGTTTGACAATTTTATAAAAGGAAACTTGAGTCTCACAATCTAATTGTGTAATGATGGTAATGTAGTAGCAGGGAGAAGTTTGAACATACGTTGAACATACGGGTTACTTTATGAGTTACACACTACTGGGAACCTGTCCAGGAAATGCATCACTTCTCACCCAATGACTGCTGAACATGGTTACCAGCCAGTCAGCGAACATGCATGGATAGGCAAGTGTGGACAGTGGATCGATTAGTGGCCACCTTTTACTTTCAAAACTGCCTTAGATTCAACAAGATGTCTGAAATATTCCTCCATTACTTTGGTCCACATTGACAGCATGACTCAAGTTTTGTTGCAGCATCTCCATGATGCTAATCTGTCATTCCACCACATTTCAAAAGTCTTTCAAAACTTTTGCCTCCAGCATGAAGGCAAAAGTTTCAGTTGTTCTGTTTTCTGAACTAGAGCAGCCCACCCAGCACAAGAAACCATTCAATTCACCATTCTGCCACGCCCACATGCTCCATCCACCTGTTGGTGTTGACAGAATGATGCAGTATCATGTTGTTGAAGGTCACATGTTTAAGTATGTATGAATCAAAGAGTGAAATTAAGACATAGACGACTTCCTGCTGAGGTGTTGTCCAGTTGACCATGTGAATGTGATGAGTGCTGGTCTGTACAGAAAATGTGATGCAGCAGGAGTTTTGTGTGTCGAAGTTATTCCACATCAATGTTCTATGGCGAATTTCTAGATTTTGAGTATTGGCCATGCCCACAGGGTTTCATGTAGCCAAAAGATTTTGATAACTTTTGATCTTCAATGCCACAAGATGACTATGCTGAGTGATTCTGTTCAAAGCAACCTACTAAAAACCAGCCCTTTGTCCTACGCTTTGAGAAACAATTTCTTGCTGTAGCCCTTGACTGTTGAGGTTTTAAACGACTGCATTTGATTTTGCCCATTTTCTAACAATTTGGTCATGACGTATGCAGCGTGCCAGCTTAAATCGTGAAAGAAGCTACACTATGAACCTTACTGCAAATTTTGTACTAAACAGCCATCCCACACCGCGATAAGTGCCAATCCGAACGACTTCATTGCCAGGAGTAAAATGTCTTAAACTTTCATTGCTCAAAATTTGAAAGCTTACTCTTATTTCATAAGAGAAACGGTCGTCTGCTTTCTGTTTTGCCGTTTCTGTTTTGCCGGAGCAATCCACTGGACGCGTTCCCAGAGTGC
>CAEGAE010093611.1:0-11833 GCA_903067095.1 Girardinus metallicus | reverse complement strand
CCCGGGCCGGGAATCGAACCCAGAACCTTCTTGCTGCAAGGCAACAGCTCTACCAACTGCGCCACTGTGCAGCCCGCAAAAGAACATAATTTGATAAATTTCAATTAGGAACCAGAAATACATCCATCCATTTTCATTATACCCTTGTCCCTAGTGGGGTCGGGAGGGTTGCTGGTGCCCATCTCCAGCCACGTTCCGGGTGAGAGGCGGAACCAGTCACCCTGGACAGGTCACCAGTCTGTCGCAGGGCAACACAGAGACAGACAGGATGAACAACCATGCACACACACTCACACCTAGGGACAATTTGGAGAGGCCAATTAATCTGACAGTCATGTTTTTGGACTGTGGGAGAAAGCCGGAGTACCCGGAGAGAACTCACGCATGCACAGGGAGAACATGCAAACTACGTGCAGAAAGACCCCGGGGCTGGGAATCGAACCCAGAACCTTCTTGCTGCAAGGCAACAGCTCTTCCAACTGCGCCACTGTGCACCAGAAATACATAGTAACAGTAATAGTAAAATTTAAGGATCACATTAAAGATACCTAGGCATAATAAAAATGAAGTAATAAAGTAATCTAATTTTCACCTACTTTACTAGATCTTTATTGTATAGCATCAGTCATGCATAATATAATTTAAAGTGCTTTAAGGCGGAATAAAGGAACAAAGGTAAATAAAATTCTAATAAAGAATAATAAATAAATAAATACAGTAGCAACTAGTGAAACATCAAACAAAAAGAAACAATACCGTAATAACAATAAAGCCGTTCAAACAATTATTTTCTGAAATAATATGTGACACATAAGAAAGAGCTAGAGTAAACTGTACTATTCTTAGTCCTATTTTTACATGGAGTTTGTTACAGAGCTGAAGTATGAGGAAACTAAGTGGTGACACTGTTTGTGTCTGGTCCTGAGAAAACTGAGTGAGCAGGTTTGTTATAACCTGGGAAGTGTACATGCATTTAGGCGCCAAGATCATTTGTTGTCTTATAAACTAATATCACAATTTTAAAAGCTATCAGATTACAAAGAGTGATTTGTGTAATGTAAAACTAAAATTATCAATTCTCTGGAAGCAACAACTCAAATGAGCTGCATTTGGATTAGAATACAGGTGGTAAATAAAAGTAGCCCAAGAGTGGAGCCTTGAAGAGCCTCAAATGTAATTTTTGTTCATTACAAATTAGAGTATATACAAAAATAATTCCATTGTCTTTTACATTATTTCAACCAGCTGTGGTGAAGGAAAAAAATAAGAAGACTGAAAAGGGAGCATTAGTGAAACGGGGGGTTGAATGAATGCTGGATGCCCCACTGTGGGCTTTCTGATGTTTATCCTGGCCTGTGTGTGTTTCTAAACATTGCCTCCAGCCAGTACTGCTTCACAGCCAAGTTATGATCTCTCACCTCCTTGTCAAGAATGGTTTCCCTCATCTGTCATTGAGCTTTTGTGCAGCTCAATGAAGAATGAAATAAAAGAAAAGTGCTGATTTATTTTTTTTATAAAGATAAAAAATAAAAACAGCACTTTGTGTAATTTGGCTGAACTCAATCAACAAAAAGCAAAATCAATCCACTTACCCTGGCACAATGACTCTGCATTGTCAAGTGTTATTACCAGGAATAATATGAAAGACTGAGGATATGAGCATTAGCAATTTAGGTTGATAGCAGTTTATCAGCCCCACTGTGCTCCCTCAGTAGGGCGCAGTACATATTTATTGTTAAATATCCCTAAAATTTTGCCATCAATACACATCATTGCTTGATATGTTGTGAAGTCACTAATATCCCAGCCTTGGACAGCCTGCTTACTCAAATCAATATTGCTGTTTTTACAGTTGATTGAACAACGAGATCCTGTTTTCTGAACACACTTTGAGATGCTGCTTGTCCTCCTACAAATACCAGGCACCCTGCCTATCTGGGGATGGCACTAAAAGATAACAAAGACTTGAGTTTATAGACCAGCGTGTGCATGGATTTCCAATACAATCCATCACTCGCATGTTGCCAAGAGCCGTTTTCTCGCTGTGGAAGCTATGAATCAGCTTTCTCCATCGACACGCGGGCTAATATAAGAGTGGTGGGATAATCAGTATGATCCGTACAGGCTCTGATTTCCACTGTACATATAGATGAAGACATCCCACTGGTTATGTTAAAGCTGTGAAGTGTAAGATATTGATTGGGATACACTGACGTTATAAATTAAAAGTAGTGGATAAAACGAGCAGGAGTACATAATATTTGAAAAATCTGTTACCTGAAACAGTAGTATCAAGAACATTTTTATTGCACTTTCAAGGCCCCAAGTTTTATACGCATGGTCCCCACCTGCCTCCCTCCAGCATTTTCTGCTCACTGGATTTTCTAACCCATGTTTGATCCAGTGTCTAATTAATTCCTTAAGTTCTTGTGTTTATTGCAGGGGAAGAGGAAGAGGGTATTCGATACATGAGGAGAGGGGATCTGTCTTTGAAGTAGAGTTCTTTAAATCTCTGGGGGACAGAGTAGCCTGAGGCTGGACTCAAGCTATAGAGAGAAGCAACAACCGCTTTTCTTCTGCGTGAGTCAAAACTGGAGTTTGCTGTGGTCAAACATGACCACTGATTTTTGAACTGCCACAAAAATCTGTTTATGGCACCAAATACCTACATTATAATTATGAAAAGGTGGCAATATAGATGTATGAATATCACTGGCAAACACTTTAAAAGTTTGTTTCTACTGAGCAACAGAGTCAACTTGTGCTAAAATAAAAGCTCATAACAACACTGAAAACTGTGGATTTCTGAACAGGGTTCTGAAATCCTCTGCGGTATAGCCCTCCCTGTGTCTAACTAACTAATGAACTATCAGCGATCTATCTTCATTCCACCCAGGGCCCACTTCACTGTCCCAGCAGACAGTAGCTACTTCCTGGCAGGTCTTGCTGAGGGGAATCCAAATCTCCCGGCTGCAAAGTTAAGTGCTGCTTTCTTCGGAAAGTCATTTTGAGGTGAAAAGCAAATTTTACAGATGCTCTTTCTCTTGGCAGAAACAGCATCATGGGTATTTGTGACCACCATGTTTCTATAGCTCCAAGCTAAACAGACATTACCAAAAACCACTGGCATGTAAACAGACAGGACACTGAATCTCATTAGCAACAAGAAACTTTTGCTTGTCTCATGATCTATTTGTCTAAGTACTTAAATAGCTTACACCACTTAGACCAAAAAGTATTTTTAGGTCTGTTGTTCAAGGCTCTGTTTTTTAAGATAAACGCATGGATGAGTTTCTCAAGATTTTGTTGGGACATTAGTCCTTTAATCCTGGAAGGCTGAGTTTGCAACTGGCCTTATGTGTCGTTGGATGTTCAGGTCTGAGTCCATCACTATTCCCAGATTTTGGGACTGGTCAGTTGTTTCTAGCTGCAATAGCAAAAGCTGTGAACTGAATCTTGATTATTCCTCTTTAACTTAAAAAATAATGTCTTCATTTTTATTTCTATTCAGCCAAATAAGGGGAATATAAAAGAAGGAGGGGCTTGCACATAGTGCCATTCAAACAAGAATCACTATTGCAAGTACAGATTAAATGGTATTGCCCTAGTTTGGATATTCAGTTGTAAAAATTAATTTATCAATTACTTTAGCATCTCTAACATCAGTCAACAAAGAGAAGTCAGAAGATTTGTCAATACAAACATCTGTGACGACAAACAGATGAACCATCTATGGCCTCAAAAAATATGAGAACAATGTTTTTAGGATTACATTTCCATTAAACTGACTTGCTCACACTGCCAACTGACTTGCCCACACTGCAACTTTAGTTCCTAGTCGCAAGGTTTTTGTATAACTGAAGTGGATTTCCTCCAGAAAGCTGATTTGAATTATGATCTAGTCTCATGTAATATAAAGAAGTAGAACATTATGTACTGTGACAAGCAAGTGATCCCACTACAGAAGGTACACAGATGGATGACAGTACCATTTTAGTTAGACAGAAAACTAAAGGGGCTGGTTCAAATGGTTCTCACTTACTGCTACTGAGACTGATGAGCTCTGATCTTGGGATAACATTGCTGCCATTGTAAATGCAGTTGTGGAAATGCTTAGGCATCATCTGTTGTGAGTCTGAACATTTATTTTTAATGGTTTTTAACACTCACTACATCTGATGGTTTTGTTTATGTAGTTTTGATGAGACTTGATTACAAAACTCTGCAATCACTTATTCACTGTTCAGGATCACAAAGCAGAGAGGTGGAAACAGGAGCCTATTGCGGCAGTCAGTGGGTGAGACAGCTGGCCAGTCCAAGATAGGGTCAGAACAGGGACAAACAACCATGACAACCACACACATACACACTCATTTCTCAGTGCAATCCAGAGTCTCCAATTAACCTAACATTCATGTTTCTGGACTGTGGAAAGAAACCAGAGTAACCGCAGAAACTATGAGATAGCACACTGAGTGTGTCCGAAACCCAATTATGAAAAGCTGTATGTTCAAACTGTTTCTACATGTGGACACATTAATTGTGTCTACATGTAGAGTGTGAGTCAAAGCAACAAACATTTCCTACAAAATCTGGCTGTTTCTTCACTGATCTCAGTCATGTACAGCAGCTGTTTACAAGCAACATCTAAAGGCTGGTCCTGTTTATGGTATCTATCTATCTACTGACAATCTGGACTGAAAATACTACTATTTCGTTTACTTAATTAAAAATATTTTAATGAATTTGGTATTTTGTAGTGAAAAGCTTTGCCTAGTTGGAGAGTGTATAAAAATACAATGAAAATTTAAGGATTTAAAAAGGAAAAATAAAAAGGTTTTGTTGCATCTTTTTATATACTTACACACAATCGTCCCCATAACAGCCATCACCAAGCAAAGCTGCTGGTTTAGAGTAATCCATTCTAAGATATTTTCTGCTGAACAACCGCTGCTCTTGATATGTGCCGAACATAAAACTCCTCTGCACATTTTTGAGGTGTCATAGAACTCATCTTCCCTAAGATGAAAAAACACCTCCCATCTCAAAGGTCAACAAAACTGGTGAATACTCAGAAGATTTTTGTTCCGATTTGAACAAATGATCATATTTTAGTACTTGTATATGTTTCGTTTACATAAATGTTCATATCAAAATGACTTAAAAGATAGCTAATGAATTAACATAGCAAAGCAAACAAAGGCTTGAGCTCTTATTTTTTCTCCAGTTTTAATGACTATGGCTTTGAGGTGAAGAAAACCCAAATCGCAGTGTCTCAAAAAATGTGACAATTACATAATGTGATTTAAGCATAGATGTTAGGTTTCTGAAAAGTATTTACATTTCTCTTCACTCAATACTTGGTTGTACTTCCTCTTGCATTAATTACTACATCAATGCTCCGTGACATTGAGGCGATCAGCCTGTGGTACTGCGTAATTGTAATGGAAGCCCAGATTGCTTTGATAGCTGCCTTCAGGTCATCTGTCTGCTTGGATCTGGTGTCTTTCATCTACCTCTTAACAGCCCATAGATTTTCTATGAGGTTCAGGTCAGGTGTGTTTGCTGGCCAATCAAAAACAGCCACACCATGGTCACTGAACCAGATTTGTTATCTTTGGCAGTGTGGGCAAGTGCTGCTGGAAAATAAAATAAGCATCTCCATACAGCTTAAGAATGGCTTACTTGTGACATTTGCTGCTCATGTCTCTTCGTTCTGTGTGATGGCACTTTGGTCAACTTCTCTGTCCACTCCTTATGAAACTCCCTCAAGTTCTGAATTGATTTTGCTTGACAATCCTCTCAAAGTGGCCGTTTGGCTTGTTGCTGGTGCACCTTTTCCTGTCACACTTCTTCCTTCCACTCAATTTTCCATTAAAATGTTTGGATACAGAACTTTGCAAACAACTAGCTTCTTCAGCAAATACCTTTTGTGACTTACTCTCCTTTTGAACGAGTCGAAGACTGTCTTTTGGACATCTGTCAATCAAGTCAACGGTCTTACCCATGAAAAACACTGTTAGTTATATCTCTGTTCCATGGCTGGATTTGTGTCTAATTAAATAGGTCTCCTGGGTGGCACCCTAGTGTTTAGGTTGTTAGAAGACAATCAAAATATATAAATGACTATAACTTTTTTGGTGAAGGAATTATTTATTGCAATATGTCATAAACATGTGCGGTAGGCTAATGCAATTAATAGGTTTTCCTAACTATTACATTACTGGATTAATATACTGAATACTCATGATTAAACGCTGCAAAAATATTTCAGCGTCAAATAATAATCTGTAAGCTAAAGCGGAGTAAATAAAGTCCAAGTTGTATTCTTTTTTTTATTCGTGGCTCTTTCTTTAAAGAAATCACCTTCGCGATCACAGTCAGGATCATACCAAAACTTAGTTTCTCTGAAAAAACTTAAAACCTTTAGTGAATAATCAAAGAGTCGAACTAAAAAACTCACAACTTTTTATAGAAACTCTTCGGCACAGACACATGAGCTGAAGTTTAGTTCCTACAGCGACTCACCGCTCCTCCCATCTCTTCCAGTGGTTTGCTCCTCTCTCCAGCTGGTCGGCCCAGCGTCCCCAGTGGCTCTGTCCGTCGTCGGTTTTGACGGGTCCTGACACCCACTGAGACTGGATTAATTTTACGTGGTCACAAGCCGCTCGTGTCGGCGGAGCTACTCATTTTCGGCTGAAACTCTTAAGAGTCACTCCGACCCGAGTAGGGAGTTTTAAAGCCGGGGCTAGCCGAGCGCAAACAGGAGGCCTTCACTCCATCCACGGATTCACCTGCTACGCGACAGCTTGTCACGGAGGTCCGATATGGGGGACACCGGGAGCGAGGGTAGCAAGGGTCCAAGCAACGTCAACGTTTTACCCCCGCGCTGTCCGTGCGGGTTCTGGGGGTAAGTCAGAAAATGTCCTCAAATGTATTTCTTTACACTGTATCTTTCTTTCCCAACAGTTAGCAAAGTCGACTGCTACTAGCATTAGCAACCCTAACAGAGATGAGCTGCCGTTCTTGTCATTACCCCCTCCTCATTGTTTTGTAGCATTAGCTTCTAGCTAACAGCAGCTGGCCTTAGTAACCTTAGCTTGTGAAGGTAGACAGTAGGGTAAGTGTGCGACAAATCCTACATGTAATGTTTCAGGTGGGGCAGCGTTAATACAGTGGGAACTAGTTAACACACCGTGTTCCCGTAGCAAACGGTTGAACCCACTGGAAGGCTGTCAAGCAGACCATGAGTAAAAACACAGCAGTTTTCCATTTTTTTTCAACAAAAAAAAATAAAAAAATAAACATAATTCCGTCTTGGTACATATTTTTACATGTATTTGTGAAAGACGAAAAATAGCTTATATGTTCTGATTTTTGTTGAATGTCTATTAATCCAGTATTGACACCTGTTAGGGACATTTTTTTTTCTACAGGTCCTCTCACGCTCGTTCAGGTTGGACGGGGAGTGTCAGTAGACGGCCATTTTTAGGTCTTCCCAGAGATGTTAAATTGGATTTAGGTGTAGGCTTTGGCTGAGCCACTCACAGACATTCATAGACTGCTCCTAAAGTCAAGCCTTTGTTATCTTAACTGTGGGGCTGAAAGGTGAATTGTTGCCATAGTCTCAGTCCCAGAACAATGTGGTGCAGGATTTCTTTAATTTTCTTTTTCTGTGACCATATTGTATCTCATGTGGACTAGTTGCCCAGTACATCCCCAGTGCAGGATGCTGCCACCACTATGCTTCACAGCAGGTGATGGTTGCTAGTCACTATTTTTCTCTCAAAAAGAAATATGGAATTGAGGTTCTATTTTGGCCTTATCAGACCAGATAATAATTTTCATCCTGATCTGACTATCTTAAAGTTGTTTTTGGCAATTTTCAAGTTAGCTGCAATATTTTTGTGAGGAGTGGCCTCTTTCTGGCAACTACCATACAAGCGTGATTGTTAGCCTTTGCTGATGGTTCTCTTATCCCCACAAAGGAAATAGTGGAGCTCATTGGACCATTGGAGTTTTGGTCAACTTTCTTCCCCATTTAGTCTGTGTGGTCAGACGGCCAGGCTTAGGAAGGCTTTTTATGGCTCTACACTTCTTCCTTTTCTGATAAATGTAGACCGTGGTGGTTTTCGGAGCATTCGTTGCTGCTGAAATGTATTTGTATCCTTCCTCAAACTTTTGGTTCCATAAAATATAGTTTCTTATGGCTTCTAAAAATTATTTTTAGGGTTCATTGCTTGGTACCTGATCTGATATGTTGTGAGACTATCGAGAGACGTTTGCACCTTTTTGAAATCATGTTAATTAACCAAATAAATTTGATCCCGTTGATATCTCAAATTCAAAATCAAATCAAGTTTTATTTGTATAGCATATTTCAGCAGCAAGGCATTTCAATGGGCTTTACATCATAACAAACACAAAATCACAGAGTCATGCAACATAGAATCAACAGTCAAAAACATTAAATTTCTTCAAGTGCCACTGTTAAATTCGTAACTGATTACGTTTCAAATACAACTCTAAACAGGTGGGTTTTTAGTCGAGATTTAAAGGCACTCTGTGTTTCAGCTGTTTTACAGTTTTCTGGAAGTTTGTTCCAGCTTTGTGGTGCATACAAGCTGAATCTCAAGATATAAAGACCATTGTAAATCAATAATAATGGTCACTGTAATTATTTTATACACTATTGTATTTAAATATTATACATTTAAAAACTACCCTTGTTATTTTGAGTTATTATTGGACACATTTGAAAATGATTAGTCAAAATGCAGGGACCCCATTCATAATTTTAGTCTTTTCAATTGTTTTTTTCTTTTTCTCCAGGCAAAAGAAACGTGTGCTTATTTATCAAATTAGGTTATTTAGGGTATGTGAGAATATTAATTCAGAGATTCTTAGGTTCATTTAAAAATTCTATACTAAAAAAGACCAGGCCCCTTTGACAACCTTCTTCAGTGTAACAGGAAGTAAATAAGTTCATTTTGGGTGTGTTTACTTTATCAGTGGGGATTCTCAAACCTTTAACCCACAGTAGAACGTAAGTACTTGTTATTGAGGAGATACCACAGATAAAACGTGGAGAAAAAGGGCATCCACGGACCTACTGATACTAACATCCAGATTATGGATGCCTGAGTTGAAATTGTGTTAATTATTAACAGTTTGACAAAGTTTAACAAAACAGTATCTTGCATCTTGTCGAACAGGGGTCCTCAAATCCAGGCCTCGCTGTTTGGTGTCCTGCAACCTTTAGTGTCGTCTTTGGTGAAACACACCTGAATCAAATGGTTGAATCGCCTCCTCAGTATCCTGTCAAGTTCACCAGAGTCCTGCTAATCACCTCATTATTTGACTCAGGTGTGTTGAAACAGAGAGGCACATAAAAGTTGTAGGACACCAGCTTTCAGGACCTGGATTTGAAGACCCCAGCTATAGAGCTTGGCTGCTGAAGTTCATACCTCAAGGCCTACTGTCCTGCAACTTTTAGATGCATCCCTGTTCCAACACACCTGAATGAAAAAGCTGAATTCCCTCATCAGTATCTCCTTCAGCTCGCTCTGCGGATACCTGGTAACGAGCCATCCATTTAGTTCAGGTGTGTCGGAAAAAGGAAGCAGCTAAAGCTCCAGGATAGTAGTTCTCAAAGATTGGACTTGGACAACTGTTGTTGCAAGCAGTGCAAATACTAAAAATGTTTTTAAAACTAAGTTAAAAAGTTCATGTTGCTTTGAACATATTGCTCGACTTCGGAATGGACCCCAGCTTCCAAACTGCTGTAAAAAAGTAAAAATGTGGCTCCAAAATGAGTTGGTGTTTAAATTTTTACTTGAACAGTGTGCTGTATGATGCAAGCCTCAACTCAGAAAACTGCAATTTATAAAATTATGTCAAGGCACTACACAGAATCTTAATCAGTTATATCCACATGTAGGTAAATATGTTTAAAGTCTGTCATGTGTTTTTCCAACTGCAATAGTCTAATACAGTTAGATTAAGTATATTGGAACATATAAAAGGCCAAGTTCCAAAGAGTTTTCTTGCTAAGTAACATACTACAAGTACAGACAGTTTGACTGCCTTGATATTTTTTTAGGTTGGTTGATATTCTCAGATTTAATTTCTCTCAGGTGGTAGAGAGGTATACTTTTCCAACATTCATTCTAGCCACATCACTTCTGTGGCAGGTAGTTTGACATTCTTTCGTCTAACTGGAATGCATTTCCCCTACAACCGAAAGAAAAAGTCGTGTGCCAGTACTTCTGTAAGTAAAGCAGGTGTAAGTGAAGAATTTGTGCTCATTAAGCAGACAAAAGAGTTGGGTGGTCAGAATCGAGTTTTGCAGACACAGCCAATGAGCTTGGAAACTTTAGAAAATATGAAGGCTAAGCTGAATGTTCATTATTATTTCTGAATATGGTACCAAAGTGCTAGGTTCTTCAGGCTGCTGTCACTATTTGAGAAACATGCAGGTCGCTTGAGTAACTATCAGAAGGATTGTTGCAAGTGGGCAATGAACGAATGATAAATGGAATTTCTGGTAATACCATGTAATCTGCTTTTAATGCCGAAGATGTAAAGCAGATGTTTCTTATTGTAGATTACTGTCTAAAATGAGGAAACTCATTATTCAGTTTGCCTGTCTAAATGTTTGACTTCCCCATTAGTGCCATCTTGTCAAACTCTTACTCACTCAAGGTCACCATGTATAGCTGTAGCTGGTCATTTAAGAATTAAGTCATAACTGGTCTCTGCTTAAGAAAAAAAATATAAAATTGATCATTTTAGGTTCACTTCAGTGCTGATTAGAAATTTATGAACTCATTATAAAATAGGTGGGTTTATATTAGGATTTTTAATTGGATTTGATTCAAAAATTATTTTTAGTAAGTGCGGTATACATATTTTATATAAAAAAACATATGTAATGTGAGTAATAGTAATAACAAAGTTGACTATTTTTCTATCTGCCTGATTGTGATTGAGTTCAGGTATCCTCTGTTTAATAGCACTGTGATTAAATAAGGGATACATAACAAACACACAGGAACTCTCGTAAATCGGCTCTACTCAAGATTAGGGCTGAAACGATTTCTCGAATGATTCGAGGACCTCGATTACTAAAATTCCTCGAGGAAAATGTACCTGCCTCGAAGCTTAACCATAATTTTAATAATAATTTATGTATTATTATTTAGCGCACCGTGTTCCGCCCGGAACATTATTTGCGTAACACATTACTCTCACTTCCGCCTCCGAGTTGTTGACGAAAGCTAAGTGTCAGAGGCATAATGTCCAATGGGATTTTATTAAGTGATGATAATGTCCGAGTTTTCATCGTTTTTGGGGGACCAATAATCATCCTTAAAATGACCGGTGCGATGCCTGGAGCTTGGACGCCTTAATCCTTCGGGAGCAGCTGGTTGAAAGCGAACGGCAGAAAGAGGCTGCATGAGTATTTATACAGGTGAGCGGATAGACTGAACACGGCGGGCGGCTAAGACATTGTTGCTTATAGCGTAAGTGTAGCTTTACCGACGAACCGCACAATACATTTCATATCATTACGGTCTCAACAAACGGGTGGCGGAAATCATAGTGGCGGTACATGGCTGGTAGATGAGTATGAGGGGCCGTTTAGGACAAAAACTGTTTTGTCTCACCCACTACTATAAACTCATACACACACACAAAATACTAAAATTGCGCATACACACTAATAAAACATAACGCCTGCATACAATTTTTCTCTCACATGCATACATAAAAGACTAAGATTGCACATGTAAACTAATAAAATATAGACTCACCTTTTGTATGTGTGAGA